>OX578134.1:142115449-142350449 GCA_951213105.1 Amaurobius ferox
TATAACGTGTTACCATTCAGTTTAAAGGACTTGAAAAATATTTCGATTGATGCCATACTTGTACAACAATGTACTCCTGTGGGGAGTAACTTGCCCTCCAAAGGGGGTCAATGACGTCAAGAGCAAAAATTTGTATCGCAACTATTTTTAACAATAATGATTGAAACTATTAAGCCTCGCGTTCATTGAGCCACAAATAAATATTTTATGCTTCATTATGTCACACTTTGTCCTGTCCCTAACAACATTTTTTTTTCACTGTGACGTAAGATTTACGTTACGCTGTGACTTTGGGACGTCACAGAACGTCTCGGCAATGCCATATTGAAATCACAGCGAAGTCAGTTTGGTCATTTTCTCGGTCGTTTGTGACGTCGCATACTAACTTGTTAGTGACGTCACATTGTAATTTTCACTGTGATGTCGTCACATTGTTACGTGTTAATTAAATTGTGGAAACGTCGCAGAATATAGTCACAATGAAGTTACAGAGTTACTAATACGTAACGTCGCATAGAAGTCACAAATATGATGTCACATTGTGACCCAGGTGTCACTTGACTACAACGTCACTGTCACACATGTGACGATCTTTGCTGTGAGGGATGCTGCCATATTAAAAAAATATAAAATTTAGAATACAATTTAAAGTTTTCGCTTGAATTAAAAAAATACTATCCTAGTTCTAGATGTTTTTATAACAAAGTTGGATGTAAAGTTTCGTGAAAATCCATTAATATTTGTCGCTGCTGCTGTGTACCAAAGACATCGACCACAGACATCAGACACACTCACTGACTGACATAGGGGCGGACATCACTACAAAAATAGTCAAAACGTGCTTATAAAGCCTTACAATATATATTGGCTTCAAAGTCAAGAAATAAAAAAATTTCGGGAAAACAATGATTTCTCAATACTTCGTATCAGAAAGTAATAAAAAAATCATACATAATTCCCACTAAAATGTCGAAAATACAGAGCAAACTGCAAGTAAGCAGAGCTTTGAAACAGCCAAGCAACATTTATATATTTCCATACTTGAAATACAGACATTTTAGTAACAATTTTGTAAATGTAATTGCAGATTTCAAAAATCTGATGTGAGCAGCACATGACTTTCCAACAGAGTCATATTCACGTTATCTTTATTTCTTCAATAATTCATGAGTTTAATTGCACAAAATAACAGTCATAATTATTTTAAATTACACTGAATTAGCACTTTTAATTCCATTTTTGTTTTCATCTGGTAACTGGACATATTTTCAAACTTGGCGTAGCTAAAATACGTAAAAATGTCTCGAGAACGTATACGTAACAATATCTCGAGAACGGCTGGCCTTAGAGTAATGTGATTCCTGTCTTCGTCAAAAACTACATATCAAATTACCATTTAATTGATATATTTGAGCATACGTAGTCTTTTATTTTTAGACTTAATTATTTTTGCGGCCATTTCGCAATAAAAGGGCGGCAAAAAATTTTGCGGCCATTTCGCAAATTTCGTATAAAATTATTCATTTACATTCCCATATGTCCTACAGACCGTTTCAACACCATACTAAAATTTTAACTAAAAATGAACAAAGTCATAAAAACTTTTCAGTTATGTTGAAAAGTGTAAAATTGATGAATGTATGTCCCAAACCGTATTTTCAACCTAGAGTATATTTAATATTTCTGAACATATGTGAAGCCTGTATCTACAAGTATTTGCTGTTGCAATATATATACTGCGGTTTTAGCCTTGGGCTAAATTATATAGAAACGACACAAAGAAAAAAAATCACGTTCCTATTTAATTAGATTACATGTTTTAGTAAATGGTTCAGCTTCGCCGAAACACTGCTGTACTTGTATGATTTACAAAACTCAATATTTTCCTGGTCTTTTTTCATGGTTTTGTAGCAATACATATATTATGACTCGGTCTTCGTCTTACATTATAAAAACTATTTTAAACGTTCTATAAAAAATGATAGATAAGTATTATGGATATTTTATTCTCGGAAAATCATGGTAACATCATTATATTTTAAGTTTCGAAATTAGCATTTTGGTTAAAATTTTTACATTCTCATACTATGTAACATAGTATAAGAATATTCAGTGAAAGTATTGTTTTCACAAAAAGATTCGACTTCTAGATTTTGATGCCAATATATATTTCAAGACGTCCTAAATACGTTTTGACTATTTTTGGAGGGATGTTCGTCTGTCTGTGGTCGATTTCTTGTGTTCCCGATAGCGGGCACAAAAATATTACATTTTTATGAAACTTTATATCCAGCTTTGTTATGAAATGTCTATAACTAGATTGAATATTTTTTAATTCGATCTAAAATTTTGAAATGTATTCGAAATTTTATATTTTCTTAACAAAGCAGCATAGATCAAGATTTGACATAATCTTGCATAAAAGTGTTTATTCATGGCTCAATGATAACGGGGTTTAATAGTTTCAATCATTATTGTGAAAGATAGCCGCTATGCATTGCATTTTGTTTATGACGTCATTATGCCCCTCGGAGGGTGTAAGTTAATCCCCCGTGGGAACATTGTTAAGTATGGTATCAATCAACAGATATTTTACGCCATGTGATGTGAAGTGTTAACATTTGCACCCACTGTAATTGTAATCACTTGCATCCACTATAACAATTTTTCAATATGTGTCTTTAAAATTTGCAAAAAAAGTTACTAAAAATGGATTTTGACATGCGAAAGTCGAGTTGAGCCACAGTTATTTTTTAAAATTTTAACAACTTTTAAATTGATCAATTGACATATCTTTTACGCCATGTGATGTGAAGTGTTAACATTTGCACCCACTGTAATTGTAATCATTTGCACCCACTATAACAATTTTTCAATATGTGTCTTTAAAATTTGCAAAAAAAGTTACTAAAAATGGATTTTGGCATGAGAAAGTCGAGTTGAGCCACAGTTATTTTTTAAAATTTTAACAACTTTTGAATTGATCAATCAACAGATCTTTTACGCCATTTGATGTGAAGTGTTAACATTTGCACCCTCTGTAATTGTAATCATTTGCACCCACTATAACAATTTTTCAATATGTGTTTTTAAAATTTGCAAAAAAAAAAAAAAATACTAAAAATGGATTTTGGTATGAGAAAGTCGAGTTGAGCCACAGTTATTTTTTAAAATTTTAACAACTTTTAAATAGTCCTCAGCAGTAATACTATTTCATATGTTTTGTGAAAACAATGGTAAATGAAAAACATAGCATTAATGAAAAAAAAATCTGATGTGGGCAACACATGACTTTCCTTATATAATGTAATTAATTTACTTCTTTTACAGTAAAAAAAATCTGATGTGGGCAACACATGACTTTCCTTATATAATGTAATGAATTTACTACTTTTACAGTAAAAAAATATGTTTTTCTTATAGTAGATACTAATATTCTTTCCAAGATATTGAATTTTCGACAATTAGTCGCCATTTTCATTGATTTAGCGTCATTTTTATCCATTTGGCGAGATTTTCGTTAATTTGGCAACATTTCAAAGAGTCGCCGAGTTGGCGACATTCCGCCAAATTCGTCGCCAAAATCTCGCCAAGCGTTATGGATGAAGAAATAAGTTGTTCTTACAGCAGACAAATGACTATTGGCGTTCAAATACAAAAGTATTACTCAACGTATCTTTTTTCATGAATGGAACAAGCTAGATCCACGAGAATGATGTCATCCAATTTATCGTATGGTATTACATATGAAAAGTGAACATGTTTCTCAATAAGAAATATTTTTTTTTCATTTTATATGACTTTTTAATAATTTTTTTGAAAAATGTACAATATCCCGAAAACGGTTCATGTTAGCATTCTAAAATTTATGTCAATCGTTTTCTAATGAAAAATTACATAAGAAATGTCTACTTGCGTAACTTTATTAGTGGTTTTGATTTTTTGACGATTTTTTCAAAATTTCATTCGAAAATTTAGGGGGGTTCTGAACATTCGATTACGTATAAAAACAATAGGCTTCCAGTGTTTACAGATTGTGATTTTTGTACCAAATTTGGTTCGAATCGGTCCATTCGTTCGTCAGTTATCGTCTCCACAGACTCACTGACAGACACACACACACACATACTTTCACACACACAAACACACACACACACACACACACACACACACACACACAGACATCACTTCAAAAATGTTTGATTCGTGATCAGGGATGCTTGAAACGTGCTCTCCCGTCGAAAACTCGATTTCGAATTTTCGACCCCGTCACAATACTTTCCTTATACATTATGTATATAAGGAAAGTAAAAAGTAGATTTTTCTTATAGTAGATACTAATATTCTTTCCAAGATATTAAATTTTCGACAATTAGTCGTCATTTTTATCCATTTGGCGAGATTTTCGTTAATTTGGCAACATTTCAAAAAGTTGCCAAGTTGGCGACATTCCGCCAAATTCGTCGCCAAAATCTCGCCAAGCGTTATGCACTAAGAAATAAGTTATTCTTACAGCAGATAAATGACTATTGGCGTTCAAACACAAAAGTATTACTAAAAGTATATTTTTTCATGAATGGAATGAGCTAGTTCCACGAGAATGATGTAACCCAATTTATCGCATGGTATTACATATGAAAAGTGAACATGTTTCTCAATAGGAATTTTTTTTTATATGACTTTTTGATAATTTTTTTTTAAAAATGAACAATATCTCGAGAAAGGTTCATGTTAGCGTTCTAAAATTTATGTCAATCGTTTTCTAATGAAAAATTACATAAGAAATGTCTATTTGCGTAACTTTATTAGTGGTTTTGATTTTTTGACGATTTTTTCAAAATTTCATTCGAAAATTTAGGGGGGTTCTTAACATTCGATTGCATATAAAAGCAATAAGCTTCCAGTGTTTACGGATTGTGATTTTTGTACCAAATTTGGTTCGAATCGGTCCATTCGTTCGTCAGTTATCGTCTCCACAGACTCACTGACACACACACATACTTTCACACACACACACATACACACACACACACACACATACACACACACAGACATCACTTCAAAAATGCTTGATTCGTGATCAGGGATGCTTGAAACGTGCTCTCCCGTCGAAAACTCGAATTCTCGACCCCGTCACAATACTTCCCTTATACATTATGTATATAAGGAAAGTAAAAATATGTGTGTGAAAATAATTAGCTTTATGCTTCTACTTTCTGTTTTCAATCGGATGACAAAATGAAACCCGAAATCGCATTTTCAGAAGATTTTCATTTCATATTATAAAGAATAAGAACACTTCTAAAACGCTGTGAAACATCAGATCCAAACCAGAGCATATTGCATTTTCACTTGTATTTATCAGAAGTTTCAGAATGTGTTCTATTAATTCTTTCCGATTTAAGAATTCTCCAAAGCTATCCGTCCTTAAGCGTATTAGACGGAAAGTAATTATGGAAGTGAGAAAGTATTATATTGGAAAGAAAAAGACAATGCAGAATTTTGTAGGTTTCTATTTTATATTCTGCAAAGTAGATGAACATACGTAAGAGCAATTTGTTGTCACATTCTAAACATTCTTTTAGCAGACGTTTACCAGTTGAAAATATTATTAGTTGTATCTTTCTGCTGGTAGTGAGAAAATTGTATGCCTTTGAAAATTTCAGAACATCATAAGGTTTTGCAAGTTTTACAGAATATGTTTTTCTTAACAAAATATGTTAGATATGCCCTCGAAAATTAGTACTTCAGGATTTAACGGAGAATTTCTTTAAACATTTATTGTTTTTGCTTTCTTATTTTCTGACCAGATAGTCCAACCTACCCAAAGGTATAAGGTAACTGTTTGAAGGACTGGGAAGTGCCACCCAATTCTGGCCATAGCCCAATGAGGATGGCAACCACTATCTTCCCCTTAACCAATCACCTATCGAATGGGCTTACGAATCTATAGATTTAACATGCCCATACTCCACGTAAAGGCAGTGTTCTTTCTAACTGCGTGAATGGTGGGACTACCGCGCAAGGGATCTTTTCGTTTAACCACTGGGATACCCTGGCCTAATATTGTTTATATTTTCATTATTGACCAAGACAGCCAGACCTACACGACGGTGTGAGGTATATGTTTAGACGCAGAAAAATGCCACCAAATTTAGATCGGAAACCAGTGGGAACAGCATCGACAGCACCGCACCGTCCTTCCCCTACCATCAACCTCTCAGAAGGACTTATGTACCCAATTTTTTAATGTGCCCGTACTACGGGGGAACAACGGGCAGTCTCTGAGAATCGAACTCTGGTCGTCCGAGTACGACCTCCGCCCGCTAACCCCTGTGCAATTCCACCCACATTAGATCTATTTATAGTAAAGTAGCTTTACCTGAAAACCTTACCGAAAAGGAAAAATTGTTTTAAGTGTAGGATTAAACAAGAAAGATCAATCATGCTTAAAGCATTGATTATGAAACACTTTCCAACTTCAATGCAATTTTATTTAAAAAAGTCGAAAATGCAATACATTCCTCAGTAATATTTTAAAACTTATCACGATACTACATTGATTTATTATATTTGAAAACTTAAACCTTCATTGAAAAAAATGAACTTCATTCAAAAGACGGCATTGAAATATAAATTGCGTGGTTTAAATATCTCTAAAATGCAATACATTCCACGGTAATATTTTTAAATCTATCATAATACTACGATAATTTATTATATTTGAAAACTTCATCGAAAACAACTGAAATTAATTCAAATGACGTCATAGAAAAAATAACACGCCTGGATCTCTCTATAAAAGCAGGATTTCATTCATAACTTTCTCCATTTCATTCATCACAATACTATAATAATTTATTTCATTTAAATTTAAGACCATGGAGCTACAATTCATAAACTTTATGCTTAAAACTTCATCGAAAAATATCGTCCTTCTGTTTATAAAATCATTTAATATTTCATTCATATCAGCCATGCAGACTCCATGGACTGAATTATTTTGTGTTAAAGAAATACAGTAATTCTAATACAACTCATTCTACATATTTTGCTGTTTACATTTTACATAGGTGAAAAATAGGCTTAATTGTAGAAATAATCAAATTTGAATGAGAATTTAAACTCAAATATATTGTCATTGTGTTGTTTTAGTATGTAGATGCACAGAATTTAAGCAGAAATAAAGTAGTTTTAGGATGGATACAACACTCAATATGAATTAAAAAGAACTTTAAAAAATCACGAATTTGAAACAAGATGGATGCCATATCTCATTTTGAAGTGGGTCATGTGATCATTTAATATCATGGTCACGTGATCGTTTCATATAAGATGTGTAATTATTATTTTAATTTTTATTTAAAAAACTACTGAATATATTTAGCTGAATTTTTTTTTATATATTTTATGGAACAATTTGACTATTACCTAAAATTTTCGAAGCAATTTGTGAATTTTAAATCCGCTTAAAAAATGTTAGAAGAATTAGGTCCCATAGGGCTCAATGTATTTCATTTTTTCAACCCGGGTTCAATCCAAAACTAATTGTGTGATATTATTCATTTATATTCCCATAGGTCCTACCGACCGTCTGAACAACATACTAAAATTTCATTTTGATTAAGTCATTTTTACGGCAGTTATCGTGCTAACGGACAGACAGACAGACAGACAGACAGACAGAATGAACAAAGTCATAAACACTTTTCAACTTTGTTGTAAAGTGTTAAAAATTAGTATAACAAACTCGGCCACAAAGCGAGAAAGACAAACAGAGTCAATTACAAATTTGTAAATCATTGTCAAATGTATAAGAATAAAAATCTAACTGTCTTAGAAGGTATTGTTACTGTTGCGAAGGCGAAATATTCCCTTTGGCGCCTCGTCTTTCGTCTGTCTCGAAGGCCAAGCAAAGAAAACGCAGTCCGTGACGTCGACATGACGTGAGGATGACGTGAACCCAAGGTTTCCAGAATTTTCCAGTTAGAAGAAGGATTCCATATTTGACAATTTATCGTCAATATGGCGATATTTTGCGGCTTGCGGAACTTCTCGTAAGAACGACTATTCTTTGAAATATGGAGATTTTCAGAAGTTTCTACAGAGGCTATAAAAAATCATTCCTCCGTTGCAGTGGAGTTGATGAGTTTACGTTACACAAGCTACATTGGACTGTGATTTTTGTCAATTTTTTGAGAATAGTAATCGCTGTTTTATGAAATTACTTTCGTCAACTTTATGTGAATAATGTCGCTTATTCTGTGAATTTACACAGAATTAATGGATCACTTAAGTGTTGTTTTTCTGTGTACAGTTCATGTTTATTCTGTGTGTGTAAATAAACATGTAATCCAGAAACATGGATTCGTTCTTGTTCCTGCTTATACACCCACGATTCCTGAGGATACGCTCTTAACTTTACGAATATGTAAAATGCTTTAAAGGGTCTTTCAGTCCATACAGTGGGAAAAGAAATAAAGACAACAATTACTATTCCGTAAAGGTAGAGTTATTGTATTTTAACATGACTAGGCAAGGTTGCCAAATTTGGTAACTTATGGGCAACTTTCAGAGATATTTCGGATATGCTAGACCTTTATCGAAATATCGAACTTTCTTAGAGATGCGAGTCCTTTCAAGATATTTCTACGGATATTATGTAAAACGGATAGTATAGCTCAGATGGAAAGCAATGGACGTGGTACGAGCTAAATTGAAGTATGAGTACGTCAGTGTTTTGAGAATAGTATTTGTTATTTTGTCAATTAGCTAAGTTGAATTGCTGCTTTATTGTATCGGTCAGTTGTTTACTGAGCTAGTAAGACAGTTATTCAGTTATTCGCCGTATATTGCTCCCGTTTACGTTTAGAAGTGCTTTTAAATAAACATGTTAGTTATCCAGAAATGTGCATCCATTCTTGCACCCTGAGAGAAAACCCACGATTCTAGAGTATTTATTTCACATCGCCAGTAACCATGATATGTGAAATAAATACTATTATTGTCGCAATAGTATTTATTTCACATATTATGGTTATTGGCGAATTTCCACTGTATTCAGTAATATTTAAATAAACAACCATGGAGTTAGAAAGAAAGGAGATAAAACTCCTATAGGTGAAACGCTTGAAAATGACATAATACTTTGAGAATTCTATCTAGGTGTCTCTAGTGTTAGTAAAGTAGCTGATATTGTTAACTGATACAACATAAAGGCGTAGTATATGGTTTATGTATTTTTGATTATTTTTACTTTCCTCATATACAATAATGTATTAGGAAAGTATTGTGACGGGGTCGGAAATTCGAATTCGAGTTTTCGACGGGACAGCACGTTTCAAGCATCCATGTCATGAATCGAACATATTTGAGGTGATGTCTGTGTGTGTGTGTGTGTGTGTGTGCGTGTGTGTGAAAGAATGTGTGTGTATGTGTGTGTGTGTCAGTGAGTCTGCGGAGACTATAACTGACGAACGAATGGACTGATTTGAACGAAATTTGGTACAAAAACTACAATCCGTGGAAGCCTATTGCATTTATACGCAATCGAATGTCCAGAACCCCCCCCCTAAATTTAAAATTAAATTTTTAAAAAATCATCAAAAAAACAAAACCTCCAATAAAGTTACCCAAATAGATATTTCTTATGTAATTTTTCATTAGAAAATGTTTAACATAAATTTTAGAACACTAGCATGAACCGTTCTTGAGATATTACACATTTTGAAAAAAAATATCAAAAAATTATATAAAATAAAAAAAATATATTTCCTATTGAGAAACATGTTCACTTTTCATATGTAATATCATGCGATACATTTGGTGACATCATTCTCGTAAATCTTACTCGTTCCATTCATGAAACAATATACTTTGAGTAATACTTTTATATTTGAACGCCAATAGTCATTTATCTGCCATAAGAATAAATTATTTCTCCGCTTGGCAAGATTTTGGCGACGAATTTGGCGGAATGTCGCCAACTTGGCGACTTTTTTAAATGTTATCAAATTAAAGAAAATCTCGCTAAATTGATAAAATTACGCTATGTAAATGAAAATAACGACTAATTGACGAAAATTCAATACCTTGGAAAAAATATAAGTATCTTCTATAAGAATAACCTATTTTGTTTATACTGTAAAAGTAGTAAATACATTGCATTATAAAAGGAAAGTCTTGTGCTGCTCACATCAGATTTTTTAATTAAAGGCTCCTTAATTATGTGTATATTGAACCAGTATTTTGTCACAGTTGTAGTATAGAGTAGTGATATATGAAAATAAATTGAAAAGTAAATTAATTTTGAATACATAGAAATATTCTTTATTGTTTCAGTTCTACTTTGCATTGCCCTAATAATTTATTTTTACAAAATTGGCAGTTTAAATAAATATTTTAGACTTTTCGTCATAGAAATGCATACAATGCAGAACTTACCTTATCCCAGTGCCACCAGAATTAATGCATCAAACGATATTGGTGCCTTTTTAATATGTATTAACTCCTTACATTTACCTCTACGTAAACAACCCTTACTTTCAAAATAATCTAACATACAGCTTTTTTAAAATGATCTTTGTCAGCATCAATGCCCATTTTATTTCGACGAAGAAAATTATCGGGTATTTTGGTAAGCCCTGAGAGTGTCACTGTGTTATAGTCCTTGGTGATACATCATTTTACAGGTATTTATTGATTTCGTATACGCTGCTCTTGCAATCCTTACAATCCAGTGTCGATTTAAACAAATTAAATAACCCTCTACAAATTTGTCACTTTTCTTATTTCTTGTTTTTTTCACGAATTAATTATTCGTTGACAAATTAGATAACACTATAAATCTTCCGCTAGAGGATTGCAATTATATGATTATTCTAATATCAATAAAACTGAAGCGTATACTCATAGAGATGTTGTCAGAAATTTATTATGATGCTTAATGACTTTTCTAGGAACCATATATATTGAAAAATGTAAATAGAGTGAAGACCCAGACCGTCCGACTCATCCTAAGGACTTGAGAAATTATTTGGACGGCCGGGAAAACGTGTATAACGTAAATAGAGTGTGTAAAAATGTTGAATATATATTCATAAATAAATAAAATTAAAAAAAAACAAACTTTGCGAGATAGTTTTGAGTCCTTAATACAAGCAGTTTTAAACCGAAAGAGACATTAAGTGTTGTCTCACATTTAAAAACAGATTTCCATTTCACATTTTTTAAAGAACATGACTGCTGGATAAACATTGAAGCAGAAAATTGCAAGCAATAGCAGATTGCAATTTTCACTTTCATTTTTTTTCAGAGAAGACTCAGAATGTTTGCTGTAACAGAATGGTGATTTTCAAGCTCATTCGCATTTTCGATGGAAGGTGATTGTGGAGACAGAAAATTACAATATTGGTATGATAAAATCTATGCAGAATTTAGTTCTTGTTGTATACTTGCTGCATAACATGAGGAAAATGTGGCTTTTAATGTCAAATCTAAGGATTTTTTTTATTCTTTTGTTTTACATGTTAATTTTATGTAATGGAATAATTCGGATACAGCAAGTTGCTGTTTTCTTTTGAAAATATCCCAAGTTTTTATATTCCGCTACAGATAGAACTGAAAAAAGCTACATAGAAATAAAATCATTTGTAATAAAACACAAAGTGATAAATTATTTTAAATTTAGTTAAATATTTTTAACGTAATAGCATAAAAGTTGTTATTTGTAATAATATTCCGCAGAATATTTAAAATTACTATGTTTATTTTTTTTATGAAAAAATGCAGCTTTAGCCAACAAAAGACGGAGCACTTTGTAAATAACCTTGCTGCGCAACTGGGAATGGATCGAAGGATCACTGCACTGGCCAGTCGACATTCTACCAATGAGATACAGGGAATTGCAAGTTCTTATCGACAAAGTAAACTTTGAATTCTCCACACTCTAATGTCAGATTGATGTGCAACTGACAGTTTGACTGATCACCTTCTACTATTTTTACTTAAGGTTAGACTCTCCTGATGTTATTTTTATCCTCCAGGTTAGCTTTCTGTGTGGCCGTTGTTCTCTCGATTTGAAATCGGCTCAATATACCAGGGTTACTGAATCCATGCTATTCGTACTGGGATCATTTTTAGACCTCAAGCATGTTTGCACTAACCAACATGGTTGATTTGTTCGGGTGAAAGTGTACAGAACCTTACTGCTTTAACGGAAAATCGAACAACGGATCTTCTTACTGACCTGTCGACTCTCTGTCGTTGAGAAACTGAAATGGAATTGCAAGTTCTTATCTTCGAAGTGGATTCTGCCACTTGAAATTATATCTATTTTGTTTTCAGTGCATCATTTCAGCAGCACACGAAAAGCAATGTACGTTCATAAAGTATTTCTTCATTTTAAATTGCACTATAAGGCATAACTACTTAAAAAAATCTGATGCAGCAATAATACAAGATAGAACAAATATTTTATTTTCCGCCTATACTTATGAATATTCTTCCATTGTTTTATAACACCCGGATGGTGATTATTATAGAACCTATTAATTTGAATTTGATGAATAGGGAGGATTCTGTATTTAAGGATTTTATATTTAAGATATTGTAAGTTTCTGTGTATTAGAAAAGAAACAGTGTATTAAAAGTTTGAAAAAAAAAGTTTTCTCACATTAGCATCCTTCTATAACACAATAGGTTGTAAAAATATTGATGCCTATTACTTTATCGTAATTTAATTATATCGTGAGATATTAATAAAATCTGTCGTAGGCAATGGCCTTTTCTACAAAATGCAACGCCTTTACTTTTTTCACAGCAAAACAACGGTGTACAAGAACTTCGGATCAATGCGTTTTGCATTAAATTAATACC
This sequence comes from Amaurobius ferox, assembly GCA_951213105.1. Lineage (NCBI taxonomy): Eukaryota > Metazoa > Arthropoda > Arachnida > Araneae > Amaurobiidae > Amaurobius > Amaurobius ferox. The sequence goes on from OX578134.1 coordinate 142,128,326, forward strand.
ATGTAATTGAAATTATTCGCTTTTAGCCACTTATAATTCCAAACATAATGACGTATCAAAAGTAATGCTCAAAAGTCTCATTAAAACGCAATTGGTATTTAAGTACTTTCCCGTGAAATAAATGAATATTGGTGAAATTTCTGGAGTCAAAATACAAAATTTTATAAAAAATATCTTCTCCCATGAATAGAACATATTAGATCAATAAGAAATAAGTTAACATATTTATTGCAGGATATTGTAAAAAGTGTACATATTCGATGATACCTAACTACTTTTTTAATTCGTTATAATTTTAAAAAAAATGCAATATCGCGAGAACGGTTCATGCTAGCGCTACAAAGTTTGGATAATTAGTTTTCTAATATAAAATACGTGTGAAGTGTCGTACGATACTTGTAAGACATGTTGACATTACAATTACGGATGCCAAGCAAGATAATGGGTACTGTAAATGCAGCAGAGGAAACCAATTGGAACGCAAACATAAATAAACAGCGTTCACCCCATCCTTCATCAACGACAAATGGGAGAAGGTGTATGAAATCACAGGGGGAAAGAAAAAAGTTGTCCCATAGTTTGTTGCAGAAAGTTCGATAGATTTGAATTTTCGACGACGACCTAACAACATGTCAATTTTAGTTGTTCAAAAATTATCTGCTGTGAGTGCAAAAAGAAAGCGTGGCTCAGCAATGTGATGTGTGAACGTATCATATGCATAGTGAAATACTGGGGGATCAAAATATACGCAAGCATCCAGCATAGTGATGGCGCGATCAAGTTTCCAAATGCAAGAGAATAGGTATTTATGTATTTACAATTGTCACTAGTTGTCTCGGAAGGCACACCAACACGAAGAGTATAATTAACAATCAGATCGTACGAACCTATCGTAATAACGAGCTCTGGTAGTTTAAATAAAAGAACTACTCAGATTTTCGGTAGCTAATAGTAATTAATGTGTGTTAAATATATATGTCAATTAAATTATGTGTTGTAAATATATGTGTTAATTAAATGCTGTTAGAGATATATGTGTAAAAAAAAGGGATTTATGAATAATCTTAATAATCAAGATCTATATATATATATGAAATTAAATATTAAAGGAATTGATCAATTTAAATAAGAGTGTTTTTTTATATATTGTGTGTTTTGTTTCTCTCCGGCTCGAGAACCAGGAGTTTACATGCTCCACTCTTAGTAAAAGCATCCAAGGTAAGTCTTGGTAAAGTAATTTGGGTAAGGACAATTTACCTTATGACACGAAGCAATTATTTATTTAACATTATTTATTTTTTAATTTTTGGGGTGGTTTCTTTCAATTAAAAGAAATAAAATATTTATAATTATATTCAATATTTTTGGAATCTTCGGAACATTTGATCGAAAGTTTCAAAATTTTGGGAAACTGTTTTTGTTGTTTTGCAATTGATTTTACAAACAAATTTATAAAACTTCAAGCTCCAAAACAAAATAAGAAATACATACTACAATAGTCAATGCATATTTAAAATATCAAACGAATATGAATTTGTAATTTAAAACTAATTCTTCACGGTAGCTAAAAGTATTGTCCATGAAAAAGTTCTTTCCAAAGATTGACAACATCATTTTTGTAAGCAATTTAGAAAACTCACCTTCAAATTATCCAATAAAAGATTCGACAAAGCCTATTAAAGAGGCAGGAACTCTCTTCGATCGAAAATTGGTGTTTCTATCCAGACTGCAAAAATCTATTTTCTATCTGAAGTACTTATTTTCAAACTAGATAGTTGTTACACGCAGCTCCCTAGACATGTAGTAATAGAAGAACATTCAGGTTTCTAAATTGGCTTATTGCGATGTTATAGAAGTTCCGAGAATTTTGCGAAAGTTGTTTAAAATATTCTAAATCCAATACCGCATTCGTAATCACATGATACATTTTCTTCTTCAGTTTATTGAAACTCTCACATTTTAGTATTTCATTCAATCACCAGTTACATTAAATGCATTATATAATTGGAAAGTAAAATACAGACAGAAATCTTGGATTGTAGTTTTGTATCAACATCGCGATAACATTAAAAAAACATATTGTAAATGAATAAAATTTTAATTTTAGTAAGTATTTCATACTTTTTATTTTATTTGTTGAAGTTTTGTAAAATGTGTTACATGTGCCTATATAAGTTTTCATGCTACGTTCACTTTTGTGGACATTTTGAAGAGTGGTCATTTTGAGAATCTTTCTATGCAAATATAATGTAGTGATGTTCATACCAGTATAGCGATACAAGTACCGATACAAATACCGATGTACATGTTTCCAATAAAGCTTACTATTTCGTGCACCTGATGTGACGTCATACTTTTTCTTTCGTATTTTTTTCGATGGCTATAGGTCGTAGATGCATGGTTCTTGGGCCATGTTTTATGTACTCCGAACGAGGATTCTCGTTCTACAGATTTTATGCGATCTTGACGGGACATCCTGTATGATAGAGTTTTCTAGAAAGTCTAGAAATAATATTTGTTCTTAAAGGAAATTCGTTTTGACATTGCAATTGACTTCAACGACTAGTTTTTTTTAATATTATTGTCTTCATGACGCATGTCACCTGTTTCCGTTAGCGTTGAATACATTCTTTAACATTTCCTTTAGCAAAATGATTTAGATTTACATTACAAGACAAGCATGTGTTTCTTGTTATCGAAGCAAACACAAATTATAAAAATACAGTCATGTATTAAAAATATAACTTCTCTTTTCATTTAGTTTCATTCAAATTAATTTATAGTCACATTTTAGTTTTTCCAATTTATTTTGCCGAAAATAAGGGTTTTCCAGAAGGCAAATACGCATTTTGAGCATGGTTTGGTCAAACATTACACTAAATTCCTATACTTTATTTTTGACTAATTATAGAAATTTGAATACTGCAAAATTCGTTCGTTCCAAAGTTATTTAAAATAGAAGAATTATTTTTATTTATTTAAGATCGATAAAGCAAATCAACAATAGTGTGTACGGAATTTTAGAAGCTAAATATTGTTTGGACATATCATCAAATCGAAGTGTAAAGTAAATAGAATAAAATATGTATTTCTGGTTGTTACAACTAAATATTACAATAACAGTAGAATATATAACATAAATACAATAACATTTTAATATTGGTAGACATTTTTTTTTCACTATTAAATATTTTATTTTTATGATATCCTAAAAACTTCTCATTTTATATGTGGGTTAAACTAAATTTTGTTCATATGGACTGTACATCCCAAATTACCATTTTCAATAAATTACTACTTTCCAATTACCATTTTCAATAAACTTTCTATTAATATTATGTAACTGATATTTCAGATTAAATTCACAGTATTTCCATATTCGATTGATTTCGTGTTAAAAAACCCCAATACAAATATTCTAGATTGCAGATGAAGTAAAATGAAAAAAAGAAGTATAAATGAGTACTGGACAAGAAATATTCTATTTAAAATATATGCATGCATTCCGAAAATGTTTATTCCTGGCGACAAAATGGAAAAATAGAAAAGTTATAATTGGTTTCTTTGCTCTGAGAAACTAAAGTTTAAAATATTTCCCCATGTTTCATGTTTCAAGAATTGACACTTGGGAGTTTTTGACGGAAAAATAATTGACTTTCAATTTAAATATCAGTTATAAACCTTACTCCTAACTGAAATTTTTACCATAAGTATTTTTATTCTGTGGAGTACAATTGCCAGAACAATTATAAGTTCAAAGTTAAGTAATGTAAGAATAGATTTAAAACATAATTGTAGTTTGTTAATTAGGAATTGAATTTAATCAATATTTTAAATTGCATTCATTCATTATGTACATTCAATCCTTTAACAATACTTTCAAAAATTTCTGGATATGAGTGTTTCGTATTAAACTTCTTTAAGTTACTTTGTTTTACTGTGCATTATAGTTATATGCTTAGTAAATATTTTATATTTATATTGCCTTAGTGTATATTTCATATTACTTTCCTTATATACATAATGTATAAGGAAAGTATTCTGACGGGGTCGAAAATTCGAATTCGAGTTTTCGACGGGAGAGCACGTTTCAAGCATCCCTGATCACGAATCAAACATTTTTGTGGTGATGTTTGTGTGTATGTGTATGTATCAGAGAGCCTGTGGAGACGATATCTCACAAACAAATAAAGCGATTTAAATGCAATTTGATACAAAAATCACAATCCGTGAATACTGGAAGCCTATTGTTTTTAAACGTAATCGAAATGTTCAGAACCCCCTAAATTTTCGAGTGAAATATTGAAAAAATCATCAAAAAATCAAAACCTTTAACAAAATTACGCAAATAGATATTTCTTATATAATTTTTCCTTAGAAAACGATTGACATAAATTTTAGAACGCTAGCATGGACCGTTCTCGAGACATTGCACATCTTTTAGATACATTTACTGAAAAATCCCATAAATTAAAACAAATGTATTAACTGTTGAGAAACATGTTCACTTTTCATATGTAATATCATGTGATAAATTTGGTGACACCATTCTCGTGGATCTAGCTTGTTCCATTCATGAGAAAAGATCCTTTGAGTAATACTTTTGTATTTGAACGCCAATAATTTATCTACTATGAGAATAACTTATTTCTCCGTCCATAACGCTTAGCGAGACTGTGGGGCCGAATTTGGCTGAATGTTTAAATGTTGCCAAATTAACGAAAATCTCGCCAAATGGATAAAAATGGCACTAAATCAATGAAAATGAAGACTAATTGTCGAAAATTCAATATCTTGGAAAGAATATAAATAGCTACTATAAGGAAAACCTATTTTTTATTGTAAAAGTTGTAAGTTCATTGCATTACATAAGGAAAGTCATGTGTTGCCCACATCAGATTTTTTTATAGGCTTATTGTGTATTTTATATTTTTTATAAGCTTAGTATGTATTTTATATTTTTATAAGCTTATTGCACAGTTGATCCATTTAAAGTGTTTATCATTTCAAAATGAAATACATATTTTAAAATCCAGAAATATATTCAGTATAAAATATGCATACACATTTTGAAAAATGTTTATGTTAGGCTATGAAATAAGAAAGAGAAAAGCTGTAATTGGTTCCTCTGCTCCAAGAAACCACGGTTTAAAATATTTTACCCTTTTCCACGTTTTAAAGATTGATACTTGTGAGATTTTGAAAAGAAAAAGAATCAAAATTTTGGAATATTTTTTTTTTATTTTTCCATGTTTTAAAGATTGATAACAGGAGAGTTCTGGGAGGTACAACATTGATTTTCAATATATAGTTCAGTTTGAAAAATCTTACTTTTTACCGAAATACTTGCCAAATAAAACATTTTTTTTTATTTAATATTCTGAAGGGTTATATATGATTCAAGATCACATGTTAAAATAGTATATTAAAAAACTGAAATATAATTTATTGAAAAATCCACTGCATTATTATCTTTTAATTTGTAGTAATTTATTATACGCATTATTATTTAAACAAAATTTCGAAATAGATGAAATATTTATATATATTATGCCATATTAAACCATAAAAAATTTTTATTTTGAAATATACATACTTTTTTATCGATATATGGGAAAAATGGTGCATAAGTTACATATGAGAAACTACACAAATTACTGCATCCATACATATTTAAAGATAATGCGGCTACTAGGAATGGGTAAAATATTCTAATATGGGGGATTTCCCGATTTGGTGGGATGTGAGAATTCTAACTATATATCCTAGCTATAATATCCTAACTTGATCACTACAATCTCGTATGGCTAGAGCTCAATTTGTTAAAATAAATAGTATTCTGCGTTGTAAGACGGAATTACTGGGCAGAGTTTCCCTTATCTGTAAAGGAAGCACTATCCAAACGTTTACAATCTCCCGATTGTGTGTTCCATGAGTGTGAACTTGTCCGCTGTAGCTTCATGGAGCCTGAGCTCAATCTTTTACAAGTTCAAACTCGACTGCGTGGTTGAGAAGTTATCAAAGCCAGGTTATTACAGAGGATATCAAAATTGTGGCACATGGACACTTTCTGGCTGAAATTTCTGGCACTACAATTTCAGGCATTGTAATTAGCGCACTATTAGGACTTGAGAAGTATTAATTATAATGGATAGTCGGTTGCCATATATCTGTGCGTTTATCATGTTAACTTCACACTTTAATGTATTTTCAACTAATTTACATCATAAAATATTCTGAAGCTTCTTGAGCTACCTGGTCTGAGGAGTTCTTTGAGCAAATGTGTTCCTTTATATCACCTTAACTATGAGTAAATTGTTTATAACCATATTAAAATGGGGATCGGTATTACTAGTAGCTTAGTGGTTACAGCAGTAGCATGGTGGAATATTAGTATCTTAGTCACGCTGTCATGAATTTTTTCTACTTATGAGTTCTAATAAATTGGTTGTTTTTAAGATAGCTACACCTTGTGTTACGTAGAATACAATATATATATAATATATCTTAGTAGGTAGAATATATATAACTAGTGCCATCCACAATGTAGCTAAGTTGCTACTATACTACTATCACTACTTATCTATCGATGCTAAGTTCAACTTCATTCTGGTTTTATACAATTCTCTCACAGTTACATTTATATATAACACATTAGCTCCTATTATTCAACAATTAATGAAAATTTCGGCAAATATTGCTAGAAAAATCGAAATTATCCGGAGAAACGAAACTATAAGATAATAAAATCAACAATGCGACGTAGGAATAAATGTGGAAATGGAAACCAAAAAAAAAAGATTAAAAGTAATTTGACATGTAAACACCCTAATTTAGGGATAATTGAGATTCCGTATTTCCCTGAAAACACAGTTGACTTATTTAACTTTGGGGTGTTAAAATGATATATCAACTGAATTTAGTTATTGGATTTGGTGTGTTATTTATTAAATGCGATTACATGAGAAGTTTTATAAATAATTGCAACAAGTGGTTTATTTTATATCACTAGGGGCTTCGCCGCCTACTGGCTATGGTCGCCAACCCAGGAAACTCGTTACGGGAGACCCGCAAAAATACTCGCTAACGCTCACTAATATAAATGCACATATCGCAATATAATTTCTATATTTATAGTAATTTGCAAATATTTAAAACTGGATTAATGTGTGTGTTTTATAATGATTTAATCAAACGTTATAATAACAAAATTAAATTTTCAATAACATTTTGTGTATAAACGGTAACTGCGATGCGAACAGTCCCTGTGTGTAAACAATAACAGCTAGTGAAAAATTAAAGTTTGAATGACCTTCTGCATGTAATTGTGGTTTATACACCAATATATTATTGAAAATATTTTATACAGAAAATTTTTCAATGAATCTTAAAAATAAAGATACACAATTGAATGTACATACAGATGAATACGAAGGATCATTTGTTTAGTTTGTCTCATTTCAGTAAAATTTACAACTAATGAATAGGGATGCAAATATCAATAAAATTTACAGTTCTAGCATGCATAGGTAGATATTAAAAGTTATTTTTCAATAAGTTTATGTTTGGCGCAATACTATATTTTATTTTAAAGAATTGATTTACTTTACAAATGATTTTATGATTAACTTATTTTTATTTTTAGGTATAATGTAATTTTTTTTAGTATAATCTGTTTTGTTTTATAAATATAAATATTACAAGTAAAATAGAAATTCACTAAAATTGCTATGAATAAAAGACTATCTAATAAAACAAACATGTTTCTTGAAAATATGCCTCGTTTACGTAAAAACTTAAAATATATTTATTTAAATTTCGTAATCAATATTTTGATGAATGAATTTTTGACAAAATGTTTTATATAATTATTTTATTTTATTTTCAAAAGCTGGTATTTTAATCAATGTTGATCAAAAACGTTTAGAGTAAAAATAAATCACTTACTTTAGAAGAAAATATTGTAGTGCCTAATTATATATTTATTTAATTTTGTGTAAAAATATTTTTATAATGCTAAAAGCAACAAATTCATCATTAATAAAATTTCTATAATTTAAAAGCAATTAATCAAATGTACTAATCCAAGCAAACGAACATGTTTTTTGCATTTCTTTTAATGATAAATAAGCAGACAATTTTGTATAAATGCGATTCTGGTAGGCAAAAATAATTTTATAAATTAAAAACTTTTATTTGACGTTAAGTGAAAAATATTTTTATTGTTGTTTCATATCCATTAGAAGAAAAATAAATATTTTAACTACAAAGTAAACGAACATATATCAATTGCAAAAGCCATAAACAATCCAAAATAAAGCAATTTTTGCTTTCAAATTGTATCCAAATGCAATATATCAAGGAGGTCTTGGGAAGAAAATGCAGATGTTTATGTGCTATCCATTTATCAAAATATTTCGATTTAGGAGAACATTTGTTGCTTTAAAGAAATTAGCGTTTATTTCCAAAAAATCACTTAGTACATTCAGCTTATTTTTTATTCCCGTTTAAATTAATATAGTTTAATGAGTTTTATGAAATTCATGAGTTTTTGATGAGAATGAACTTCCACCATTTTAGTTCTCCAGCAAAAATATATTTGATGAATGTGTGGCTAGATATTTAATAGAAAATTGTCATTTTGTTCAATGTGTTTAGTAATGAGTTGGTTTGTACTGCATTAGTCGATATATGGGAGGTTTTACCCCCGGACCTTCTTCTTCAGTTGGTAGTGTTGTATTTAATTTCTAGTTTTCATTGGTCAAAGTTCTCCTCGATGCTCGACGTCAAACATCGTTTAAGATATTTGTCTTAAATATGATTGAAGAATTATCTAAATAGAGGTAGAATATCGTACAATTAAAATGGCTGATATATGAAACAAAATGTAACACCTTGAAAAATGACCATTCTATTAATGTGAGCAGAGAAATGTTCATGGATGGATGGATGAATGGATGGATGGATGGATGAATGAATGAATGGGATGGGATGGAATGGGATGGGATGGATGGATATTTAAAGGAATTTGATAATAAGATAAATTATACAACACTATAGATGTTATACGTAAAATCAATTTACTGTATCTGGTATAAAGACTCAAGTAAGAAAGATTGATTTATTATAAAAGTGCAAAAGTACTTTCTTTTTCAAACTTGCAATGTAAATGAAGCGGTAATGTAAGAATATATAAATTACATATCTCTTCAAATAAAATCAATTGGAGAAATACTTAGCTTGTAATCTCAAACAGATTATCTCGTTTTATTATGATCAATGTACGTATGAATATAAGAAATATAAAAATACAATCATGCATGCCTGTAAATTCATGTATTAGCAGGCATACAAATATGATAAGTTTCAAATATTCCTGTCTCTCTCTTGTACTATTAATGGAAAAAATATTTGAATTTTGTTAAGAATAGTACGCATATATGAACTCTTACAAGAAATTAGATAGCGATTTTAAATGTAATAATTATTTAAAAACCTCAGTCAGCAATTCTATCGTTTATTTATTTGTTTTACTGTTATCAGAAAAAATCAATCCAATCTCTTATATAATTATACAATTCATATTAGTAGAATTTAAGATCTTTCTAAAGGTAAACATCCGTAGTTTAAAAATCCCAGATACGGACATTCACATTTCTAGCATTTAAAGAAAATGACATCTTCTGCACTCTATATAATTCAACTTTATATTGCTTAAATATTAAAGAAATGACACTTGTGATTGTGAGAAGATATTATATAGATAAAGGCACTTTAAAACGTTGGAAATTTTCTATTGGGTTTTGTCACGAAATATAATCTTCCAGATTCAGCGTGTGTGTTTTGTAGGAAATTCCGTGAGATACGTGGACAAATCCAAATGCTTAAACTATTCGTGTTTCGATTTTGAAGAACCACCATACTTCACAAAAGTTATTAACTTACCTTAAGAACACTTTTTACTACTAGTTATTAATTTTATTTCTTAATCATGGAGCATGATAGGTGATAAATTGATTATTTTTGTGTTATTTATGATTTAAAATAAAACAAATTATCCATTTTCATACAGTTACGGCTAATTTGTAATTGACCATACATTACTATCCATTATTAAATACTTTATTTAATAATGGAAAATTTAAATATTTTATTTTTATTTGAAATTTGTTTTGTATACCATTATATTCAATTATTGTTTTGAATATATTTTAAATTGGATTGCAAAACAAATATTTGTTCGATGTAATTCGAAATAAAACTCAGCTATTACATAGATTATTGAAAATATAATATTATATGACCAATATGTTTTCACCATAAGTAGATCTCATGCTAAACGAATCATACTGCCGAATACGCAGCTTACTGTTCAGCAATTTACATATTGGGTGAAATAAGCAGAATCAGTTACATTAAAACGGGTAATAACCTATAATAATAAAAATGCATTTCTGTCCACATGTACGTACGTTTGCATCACGCGTAGTGAAATATTAAGAAACGCACAGCCTCAAAATTTGTTTCGAGTGTATATTAGACCAGACAGCGATACACCTCGTGAAGAATTTGTTTTTTATTTATTTGGTGTAGACGCGCAATTTTAAGTAATTTTCAGACAAATCGGTTCCTTAGATATAAAAACATTGCACAGTTTCAACGTTCACATCCACAGAAACAGTAATGACTGCCCTTTTCAACAAATTTTGAACGAAATACGGAATATAATAATCCGATTTTTCATCATTTTATAAAAAAATAAATAAAAAGTACACACTGAATGCCCGCCTGGGCCAACGGCCGTACCGTGCTGAAAACACCGGTTCTCGTTAGATCACCGAAGTCAAGCAGCATCGGGCGCGGTTAGTACTTGGTGGGTGACCACCTCGGAACACCGCGTGCTGTTGGCCATCTCGGGTGCGGTATCCCCGTGGTTTGCGCGCTAAATTTGCACGCTACCACAAATGCCGCCGTGTTCATGCGGAGTACGATCACGTTAAACATGTGGGTCCGTAAGTCCTTCCGAGAGGTTGGTGGTAGGGGAAGGAGGGTACGGTCCCTGTGGATGCCTCCCCCACTGGGTTCCGATCTAAATTGGGTGGCACTTCCCGGCCGTCCATACAGTTACCTTACACCATTCTGGTAGGTCGGACGGTCTGGGTCTCAACAACAACAACACTGAATGCCCGCCGGCCGTCCAAATGGATGCTCAAGTCCTTGTTGACGAGCCGGACGGCCTGGGTTTTCAACACTGAATGCCCGATTCATTTAAAATTTCCTGCAGCGGCGAAACTTACCACGATCCGATATTGAAAATGTAATATGCAAGTGATGACTTAATTTATGAAAATAAAACTTATGTTTTTAATTTAATGGTAAATATTTAATATTTCATGATTTTCGGCAAATTAAATTAAAAATGTAATATGCTGACGACTAGCTTTATCATCAGAAACTGGAAGCAATGCAATTCAATTAATTTCTGCCTATATGCGGATATTAGATAGCAGTTGATTGATGTGTTCAGATGATTATAATAGGCGCTAGAGTGTTGTTGTGCGCATGAGTCGTGAGAGAGGGCTCTTCGTAAGGCTCCTATATTGAAAGCTGGCGCATCCGCCATTTTGTATCATATTTGGCCCTTGGTTTCTATTGCGGAGTGACTCAATATCGTGCTTGAAATTCGTAATAAAATGGGAGGGTGTACGATTGTAAATCCTTCTAATAATTCCTGAAAATAATGTGACAGTGAATATTATGATACATGTGAAAATAATGTATTTCTGGTTGAACAAGAAATAAGAAAAACAATAGTGAAGTTGTTTAAACAATAGTTAAGACAACAGTTTTTTCGCCACAGTCGGCGATAAGTGCACCAAAACATATGCGTTTCACTGAGATCAGCATGGGGAGTGTTGTTGGTTATCACTCCTTGTCACCAAGATGTTTCTCACTATGATACAACACAGCAGTCATAGATCAGCCTGTGTTATCTCTAGCTTTGCGCCTATAGGAAGTGGAATATTGCATAGTGCTGCTTTATGTGTCTTATGTGCTGCTGCTACTTTTAGATCCAAATTTATTCCATGGACTGGTTCCACATTTTGCACAAAGTTAGTATGAAGTTAATGAAAATCACGTTACAATTTGTTAAAAAATTGCTCAAATATGAAATACGAAGAGCTTACAAGTCATATATATGAAATTGCTTAAATTAGTGGAATCAAATCTTCTAAAAATATTGCCTGTTATATGCATATTAAAAAGATGAATATTTCATGCACCATTAAAAGATAATATTATATGTAGCAAATGCTCATTTAACCATAAAATTATTTTCCATATAAATGCCAAACTAAGGAATTCGCAGAAACAACAATTTGCAGCGTGTTCATTTCTTTCACTTTCTAATACTCATGAGTTTACTATAAATTTATATCAATTAACATAACCTTGACTGGAAACAATCATACATAACAAGTTGATAGCATTTACAGATATAAAAGTATGCTACACTCAGATAGTTTTTAAATGCAGTCAGTAACATTAAAATAAAAGAACCAAGAACGTTATAATGAGATAATGAAGACTTAAAGCAATTTTTTTGTATCATCACTATTTTCTTCAACATTATATATTTGCCACAACATTATATAAAAAATCTAAATTTACGAACTTTATCGTTCTCTTGAACCGTAAATCATATCCAGGTGGCGGGCGTACGAAACTGCTTTTCAACATAATGTAAAAAATGCTGCTTGGATGTTAATAAATCATTCTATTCCTGCAGATGACAGCTAAATACAAAACATCAGGCATTATGTTACGCAGTTCATTCAAATATTCAATAGGCTCTATATTTTATGATAGCCATAAATGCATATTCACACAAATGCATTTTCAAACAAATTTCCTTTAAAATAAATATAATATACAGGGTGATCCAAAAGTCCTTGACACATTTAAAATTGAATATAAACTCAAATAATTGCCGTACGATAGTGAGGTTTGGACTGAAATGCTTTCCACGTTGAAAAGTTTTGGTTAAGCAAATAAGAAAATTTAGTTCCAAACTTTGCCCATAGATGGCGCTGTGCCATAAAAGGGGGAAAAAAAACGAAAGATGAGTAATGAAGAAGCAACTTTCGAAACGAACTTTTTCGGTGGGAGTTATCATTTCTTACTTCTCGGTGACAGTGTCAAAACGATTCTGAAAAAAATACACATATATACAAACATTTGAGCAAGTATCGCCATCTATTGACAAAGTTTGGAACTAAATTGTTTATTTGCTTTACCAAAACCTTTAAACGTGAAAAGCATTTTAGTCCAAACCTCACTATCTTACGACAGTTGCTTGAGTTTATATTCAATTTTAAAATGTGCCAAGGACTTTTGGATCACCATGTATATTCTTTTAAAATTTCCAAATAAATATGTACCTCGATTCGTTTAAGAAATACGTGTATTTTAAAAGTATTGCAGGTATAAAATCCTGTATTTGAAAAATGCAAATTACAAGAAAAACTATTTTATACGAAGTTTTATTAGGCTGTATCAGGATTCATCTTATATATTGAAGGAAAACTTGCTAACTTCAATATCTTCTAAACTGTGCCATTTATTTTTCTTTTCAAGTACTAGATCTGATTCTAAAGATTATTTTAATGTAATTTTAATCAGACTACAACGAAGTACGAATATAATAGGAATTACAAATGTGTTTCTGTATGTTGACTTGTCTGTCTGTAAGTCTGGCATGACTGATTATATGTCGATAACGGCATACGGTACATATTGTATAAGAAAACAATATAATCACATTAGTTCAATGGATCAAGTATCGACTGGCTGGGAAAGTATTTGCAGCTCAAATCCAAGTTAGGACCCATAGTTTCTACAACTGTCAGTGCAACGCCGAAGTATGAAAGTTATCGGAATGTTTACGGGATAGCACACTTTGTTTCAGAATTAAACAAGAAAAATCAATCTTACATAAAGCATTGACTATGAAACAATTTCCAACTAAAATATAATTGTTTTTAAACATCTCTAAAATGCGATACATTCAGCATTCATACTTTTTTTCTTTATTACAGTACAGTCGAACGTCTCATTTACGGTCACTTTTCGGACAGAAAAATTTGTCCGTAAACGAGGGGTGACCGTAAAAGAGGGGATCGTTCTAAATTAGTTCAAATATTACACATTAATAGTTTTAAATTCCTCATATTGAAACATACCTATTTTTGAGAACATAAAACAATTTTAAGGTAACGTTTAGATACTATATCTGATTAGATCTTGACCTTGTATCATTTCAGTGTTAAATTTTTCTTTCATGGGGGGGGGGTTAACTCCCCCCTCAGCTGCGATCTTGGTGACGAACGTGTACATTTGTCTCATAAAAACAATTAAATTCACAACATGTAAGCTCATATGCAAAAAACGTACAGTAGTAGACATTGAATTTATTTACCTTCAGGGAAAGAACTGATCAGTTGATGTTTGGTAGGTTTTAGCCACCAGTCTTTCTCCTTCGAAGTGTATTTTAAGTTTTGAGACTAAATTTAATGCCTTTCCATCATTATGCTTACAGGAAAATGTCTTTAGTCCGTCTAACACTTTAAAAACTTCAGAGTAATATCTGATGCTGACTCCTTGCTCTTCATACTCGACTTCTTCTTCCTCAATTTCTTCCTCTTCAGATGATCCTGTTGCAAATTCCCTGACGATATCGGATATTTCACTGTTGTTTTCTTCCATCATCACATCTACATCCATTGGAGCATATTCTTCAGATGATACGACCACGAATCCGGCCTTTTCTATCAAGCTCTGTAAACTTTTAGATTCTTCATCTAAATCAGTCATTGAAGTGTTGCAAACTCCCTAAAACCAGCTTTTTGATAACAGTTAGAAATCGTTTCTTCTTTTATACTATTTCATGCGAATTTTATCCATACAACTGCATCCAAAACGTTGATCGACTTAGATAGTTCTGTGGCTGATTTAGCTTCTTCCATTTTGCAGATCAAAAGTAGCTTGCGGTATTGAACTTTAAAAGATTTGATTACACCGAGATCCAGTGGTTGACACTTTGATGTCGTGTTAGGGGGAAGGAAAATAACATTGATGTTTTTCAGGCGAACGTCTGTTGGATGGGACGTGACATTATCCATAAACAGCAGGACTTTTGTTTTTTTCTTTACGAAGTGCTTGTCTAAGTTTATTAAATATTTCAACATGATATCAGAAGTCATCCATCAGAAGATGCCCATGTTTTCCTATTAGAGTGCCATTCGACGGGAAAGCCACGTATATCCAGTCCCTTAAAATAGCGAGGCTTTGCTGCTTTTCCAATCACCAAAGGGTTAGCTTTTCACCTTGCATGTTTGATCCCAGCAGTATTGTCAATCGCTCTTTAGAAATTTTTCCTAAATTGCAACGTTCTTTTTTAAGCAAAGCGTTTTATCAGGAAGAGATTGATAAAGCAGTACAGTTTCATCGATGTTATAGATATCCCTTGCTGAATATCCTTCAATAGTTTTTGGTATTTTTTCAACCCAATCTTCACACACACCGTTGTCGGCATCAGCAGATTCGCCGACGAGTTTCCTGAACGCGATTTCATGTCGAACGCGAAATCGATCCAGCCAACCATTCGAGGCTTTGAAGTCTATGAATCCTAACTCTTCTGCGGCTTCTCTCGCTTTCTCCTGGAGAATTGGCCCGGAAATAAGGATATTTTTGTTTCTTGCAGAAACAAACCAATCGTAAGCAACTGTATCTACAGCAAGTCCAGGTGTTTTAGGAAATTTATTTTTTCTTTCTTCATTTCCGTTTTTTAACCATTGGTTTCGCCAATATTCTTTCTTTTTCAAAATACAGCATATTTGGGTTCTTCCTACATTAAATTTAGTCGCGAGGGTACGAACTCCCACTTTATGTTTTCCATTATACTCAATAACATTAATTTTATCTTTCAGAGACAGAGCACGACGATTACTAATGCTGGCCATTTTGAAAGAAGGGTGACTATATATACACGTATGAACTCTACGACCTCAACGCCGATGTGACTTCAAATTCTTGAAAAGCAATGCTTTAAATGTTAATTTAACGACCATCCGTACTCCACTTCCGTACCCTTTGTGGTCTTAATCGAGTTTTCTCCTTGAAGTGGATCTCACTCCTTTGTGACTGAGGGGTGGGGGAGTTCCCGTTACTCCTTATCTCCCTTTTGAATTGCTTGCTCTTAATGTGTTCCCAAAGAATGACCATTGTTGTAGAAGCAGGTGTTTTTCTAACTCAGGTGAGTTGCAATTTTTTCTGGGAATCCATCTTTAGTATAGAAAATTCAAATTTTGATTGTGTCCGTACAGAGGTTTTAGTCTAATGGAATGAATCATTAAAATAGTGTCCGCGTCCGTATCTGAGGGTGACCGCTAATCAGGGGTTCAAAGTGCATATTGTGAATGAGTTTCCTGCCGGGGAATTTAAAACTGACCGTGAAAACGGGGTGACCGTTTAGAGGGGTTTGACAGTACCACAGTAATTTATTATACTTGGAAACGTTAAACTTCATCAAAAAAAGGCTATAAATGATATAAATCGTCTGCTTCTCTATGTAAAATAAATGAATATTTCATTCACATTATTTATAGTCTAGACTTCAGAGCTAAATAATTTTATATGATAAAAATTCAGCAATTCCTATGCAACTCATCTTACAATTGCTTGATTTGTTTACATTCTGCATGTTATAGACATTATGCTTCGTTGTAGGAATAGTAAAAGTTTAGTGATCATTTAAAATAAAAAAATATTGTAATGCATTAGCACAGAGTTTACATAGATAATATGCAAAAATAAAGCGGTTGCATGACGGACGCATCACTAAATATAAATTTAAAAGGTCTTTAAATATCACGATTTTCACACAGTACAACTAAAATAGATGCCGTATTTTATTTTGAAATGAGTCATGGGTTGTAATTATAATTTCAATTTTTACTTTAAAAATTAGCTAATATATTTTGCTGATTTTTTTTTATACATTTTACGTGATAATTTGAATATTTTCTATAAATTTCGAAGCAATTTTATGAATTTTAACTCCGCTTAATAAATGTAAATCTCGTCAATTTAATGCACTCTGCATTTTTATGTTAAATTATTTAATTTTACTTACCAAGGAAATATAATTTATTGAAATGGTGAATTTCAATATAAATTTCACTTGTAATAGCAAAACATTTTCTGATTTAAAATGCCAATCACTCAGTCTCCTCAGCCAAACATATCATGCTATGCTACTGGTGTATATTCCAATTTTTATTTGGAATTTTCTCCTTCTACGATCATCATCAACTTTTTAACCAGAGACAACCACTTCGATTCACTATCTGAAAATTATCCAATCATATTTTTTGATTTCTTGTATGAAAACTTTGACTTGTTCTGCAGGCTACTCCTTCATTTCTCTATCTTAGGTCCATTAGTTGGTGATACCTCATTGTATCCTCATTGCTCAACTCCCATTGACCAACGAGCTGGTACCAAAAGTTGTCACTAGCTGGAGATACGCTGGGCATAAATGAAGTTCCAAGGACCACGTGACCTTTTGATGTGCGTGGGGATTCTTTATTGTACCTGTACAATTGTATTTGAACTTTATGCAAACCACCGTCTAACTGAATCCATAGTTTTTGGCTTGCAAAATTTATTGCCGCCATCTGGTACTTATTGGTTAAGTCCTAAATGCTGCAGAGGTCGCAGTCTTTTAAAATGCAGAAGCAAAACAAACTTTCGTCATCAGCCCTCCCCCCCCACACACATACATACAATTACAGAAAAGTATCTACAATGCCTTTATTCTGGACAACCTGCAAAACTTTTTCTTGCTGTTAAGTTCATAACTGCATATCTTGTCAAATGCTCATGGCCATAAGTTTCATTGAGATCGCTCATTCTGTTGTTGCATTCTACACTTTGCCCATTTAGTTTGTACAATTATTTGGTTACTTACTCCATTTTTCACACATGAGGATATATTTATTTAATTCACCTAATATTAACCAAAATATTACCAAATTTATATTCCATTCAGAGAGTACATTAGTTTCAGTGAAAGTTCCGCATGTGCGCACCTGAACTCTAAAGCTGCCTTATAAATTTAGAATTTTTATATTATCCATGTTGTGTATTCCATTAACAAATGTTAAACAACCGTAATGGCTATTTAAAATCTCTCAAATGTCTTATTTATCATTGCCTTTTTCTTTTCATTTTCTTCTTAGACTCACAAATTAGGGAATTAAAATTAACATTCTACAGAAAATATGTTTAGCAATGTCCTGTATTAATCTACACAGGCGAAAATATAAAATTCAGCATTTTCAAATATTAAGAAAACTTAAGGATTATTCGAAAACTCGTAAATGTCGTAATAGATGTTATTTTAAATAGGGCGACATATATGAAAACTCTGTAGAAAATATTTTTGATATACATAGTTAAAATTTGCTATGCTGAGTGTCATTCAGGAAATATATAAGAAATATTATAAATTTCGGAAAGTTTCAAATTTTAAGCCACGTTATTGTCTATTCAAAAACTCCTAAATGTCGTATTTAAAATCTACAAGGAATGGCATTTGATATGAACAAACATGCAAAAACAGAAACTTTTTCAGCTTTGCAAAATTTGTCACTATGATTGAGAAAAAGAACTATTGCAGAGTTTATCGAATTTCATGACTAAACAGTATATAGAAGAAAGGTTATTGGATGTATTTCGCAAAGGACTGAGTGTAATAAAAACTTGAACTGCGTATATCAAACCTATATTGGAGAAAATATAAAATTCAGCATTTTCAAATATTAAGAAAACTTAAGGATTATTCGAAAACTCGTAAATGCCGTAATAGATTCAAATTCACTTAGGAAATGTTAGAAAAATTAGGTCCCATAGGATTCAATGTATTTCATTTTTTCAACTCGGTTTCAATTCAAAACTAATTGGGTGATGTTATTCATTTACAGTCTCATATGTCCCACACACCGTCTCAACAACATACTAAAATTCCAATTTGATAAAGTCATTTTTACGGTAGTTATCGCGCGAAAGGACGGACATACAGACAAAATGAATAAAGTCATAAATATTTTTTAACTATCTTGTTAAGTGTTAGAGAAAAAATATCTACTAAAATGGATAATAATGTTTTCAAGGGTCTTCAGTTTTACTCTACCCGACACAGTGCAACACCATGAAGCTTTGGCCGCAAATTGCGTGACAAACGCAGATGGCCGATGTATACAAATGATCTGAAATGCAAGTAGGTCACACGATTAGAGCGCGGGATAAAACGGATAGAGACGGCAGATGAGTCAATAGTGTTACTGCCTGTCGCCTACGGAAACCCGTTTTCCGAGCTGTTTCTCATTTCTGAAGACACATGTTGTTGAAGAGATGCCTGGCCGCCGAAATCCGTTTCAGTATGTGGACGATCGTGCGGGGGCGGTCCATTTTAGGCCTACGTACGGATGGGTGGTCGTACCGGCGTATCTCCGCTGAAACATGCGTATATACGTCCACTGTGCAAAGGATTTGAAGAAGATGGTTTGAAAAAGGGCATTTGAATCTTCTCAGGGGTACAGGTCTATCCAGAGGTACGTCAGCACGCATTGATCGACTCATTCGAAAACATGTGGTGGCAGCCCCACAAACGACAAATGTCGACATTCTGCCTAATTTGAAGGGTACATTGTATTTTCCAATATCAGAGAGAATATTTTCCTCGACGATTGGGCGAAAACAGCTTATTGTTGATTTTTAAAATCAGAGTGTTTCGCAAGTACTATGATTGTCATGAACAATTACGATTAGAATCTAATTCTTAATTCAGTTAACTATTTAAATGTCTTATTGTTGACTCTTATCAACAATTAAACAGAGTAATTTCGAAAACAAATATTTCATCATCAAGAATTGAAATTTTACCTGGTTTTGATACAGATCCGAGTCGGCTCATTATGAAATACCACCAAAACAAATACAATTTTAGAGATCAAGGAATTAAATGAGAAAATAATCTAGAGCTGATTGTAGGCCGTCAAAAATATAAGCAACAACTTCTGAAGCTTATATAAATGTGATGGAATTTGCTATTGGAATCATGGATGCCAAATGTCATCATTGTGGATCTGTCCAGTTTAAAGCTGTTGCATGAAGGTCAGTGCACTCATATTATTACGAAGGTAGTGTGCAAATTATGTAAAAGAAGAGCTCTCCAAGAGCTGAGGAGCATAGAGAGCAAGAGCGGATCCATCGTACTGCATATCGTATATTATTTGTAAAATAATGAAGGTTTCAGATAAAAAATAAACACAGAAACAAATCTGCAATTTAGAATTAATATGCAACTCTGGAATGTTTAAGAACTATGTAAGATGTTTAAAAAAGATGGTTATAGTAATAAAGTAAAATTGTCCTTATCAGAAATCATTACTCTAGGACTTACCAATGATGCCTTCACAAAGGGTGGAGAATGTAAACTCCCGGTTCTCAAGCCGGAGAGACAAACACACAAAATATAAATAAACACGCTTATCTAAATTGACCAATTTTATTTAATATTTTAAGTTATAGATATCCATTTCAGTCTTGATTAATAATACTATTCATAACTCCATTATTATAATATATCTAACACTGACAATATTTCATTAATAAACATACTTACACACATAATATAATTGACATATACTTTTAAACACTTTCTTTTAGGCTACCAAAACTCAAATAGTTTTTTTAGTTCAAAATATCAGAACTCGTTATTATAACAGAGACTCGCACGAACTGATTGTTCATTATTAGAAAACCGTTAAATGCGTGCCTTCTGTGCTAATTAGTGACAAGTGAAACCTATAATTACCTCTTCTCTTTTGCATTCAACACTTATTCGCGCAATCACTATGCTGTACGATACTATTGCACATCACATATCTGAACCACGCTTTCATTTTAGCGCTCACTTTAGATATCTTTTTTGCACAAAACCAAGAGACATGTTGTTAGTTCGTTTGAAAATTGAAGTCTGGCGAACTCTCTGGAACAAAACTTTGGGGCACTTTTTTTATTTCCCCCTTTGGTTTCATACCACTTCTCACATTTGTCGTCGATGCAGAAGGGGATGACCACTGTTTATGTATGATTGTGTTGCAATTGGTTCCCTCTGCTGCATTTAGATAGCTCATTATTTTTCTTGGCATTTGTAATTGGGGGTGGATCATGTAATACAAATATTGTATCACAGTTATATGGTTCATTTCTGTACCTATTAGTGATAGATAGATAATCTGAAATGGAAAATTGTTCAAAATAAAGTAGAGATCATAACATACCCGTTCGATTTCCATGTGGCATATTTCAGGAAAATTCAAAATATATTTCCCCTTCATTAAAATACTGTCAATTAGAAAAATATTTCTTCCTCTTATCCTCTCTAACAACTTAATAAAATTAATTTCTTTCAATATTTATGGAGATATACAGAGTTAACAAAACTTTTTGAATCTATGTACGTTAATTTGATTTAATTTATAAAATTTTCGGTAACTAGCCTCCCTAACCCCATAACTAACACTAACATTTTATAATAAATGTAATTTCATTTATGTAAAATTAAAAAGAAAATGCATTTGAAAGAAACAAATATAGGCACATAAGAATTAATAAATGTGAATAAATTTAGGACATTAAAGTTAAAATGATATATTTAGTAAGTACAAACAATTTTAAAGTAAAGAGATAATTTTAGGAGTCACTTCCTATATTGTCAGAAATTTTATTCGTGGCAGGACTAAAAGGCAAATACAAACTCATTTTTCATTCTGACAAGACTTGCGGTTAAAGATCGGGCGTACAAAGAAGGGTGGTGCAAGCTCGTTCCAACCTTTCATATATCATGAACATCTGACATCCCCTATTAAACATTAAATATTACTTTAAACAAACAATATGAACTTGCGTCTTCAAATTACTATATAGTAATTAAATAATAGTTGCATTTTCGATGTCTGTGGCTTTATAATATTTGTCAAATAAGTTATTTAGGCAAATTTTGAACATAACCCTATAGTCATAGTAATTTTTACTTTTATAGTTTAAAGAATAAACTGTATTGATTTATAATATTTTATTTATATTTTAGCAATACGTTAGGAATAATTATAAATAACTATTTATTATATAACATTTGAAATTAAAAAATATTAACTAATATATAATACATTTATCAAAAATTCCAAACCATCTTGAGAGCTTATGTAGGATTTGGAAGTACTTTCAGGAAAGGAAATTGGAATTCTGTCTCCAATAGGATCTACTTCTTTGTTGGTACTATAAGATTGCAAATTAGTCAACTAAGTCATTGAAGGCTTCTGGGGGGAGCCTGAAAAGATTTTTTAAAATATCTAATTTTCTTCTACCCACTGGAAAGATAAAAAATCCGTCTCCGTTGGGGTTTTTCTCGTTGTTGTTGTTGAGACCCAGACCGTCCGACCTACCAGAAAGGTGTAAGGTAACCGTTTCGACGGCCGGGAAGAGCCACCCAATTTTGACCGGAACCCAGTGGGGGAGGCATTCACAGGGACCGTACCCTCCTTCCTCTACCACCAACCTCTCGGAAGGACTTACGGACCCACATGTTTAACGTGATCGTACTCCGCATGAACACGGCGGTAGTTGTGGCAGCGTGCAAATCCAGCGCGCAAACCACCGGGCTACCGCGCCCTAAGTGTGCCAACAGCACACGGTGTTCCCAGGTGGTCACCCACCCAAGTACTAACCGCGCCCGATGCTGCTTGACTTCGGTGATCTAACGAGAACCGGTGTTTTCAGCACGGTACGGCCGTTGGCGGGGTCTTTCCCGTTGTCGATACTAAAATTGTCCAAACATGTAGTATTCTACATAGGTCACCGTATTGTTTTAAATGGATTTTGAAAGATATAAACAATTATTATGTAAAAAAAATATTACGTAGATATTAAACAGTTATTATGTACACTCTTTCTGGAAGTAGAAATTTAAAATATTTTTGAGAAATACAACATTTTTCTCGGTTGTTGCGATAATAATAATTATATTTTTTAAATTAGCATCAAATTTATAATAATTAAATACAATAATCATCCTTTCATTATTGTTATCGTTTTTGATAAAAATGGCAATACTTTGAGAAAAACAGATATAAGGATAAATAGGATATAAATAGGATCATTCGATTTTAAATAAAATCAAAATTAGATATAAAATAACCATTTAAATGTGATTATTTTTTTATTTTTTGTTGTTGTTTAAAAAATTCTGAAATTGTGAGATTTCTTTTTCCCCTTTAAAAAAAATATTTTACCATGTCTACTACATAAAATATCAGTAAAATATTTCGTTTGACAAGCTTCATACATTCAAGAAATATCAGCACACAGACGTGCATGCAAGCAGGAAATAGAAGTGGTTCCTTTGGATATGAGGAAATCGTTGTAAAGAAATGGTTCCGTTGAAATCCGAAAGGCTTAAAACTTGTAAATACATAATAATATAAGATGTGTTACCATACGCAACTTTATGTATTCTCGTTAGTCTACGGGGTTTAAAATATTAATGAATATGAAAAAGAATAATATAAGAACATCATATATTCATGAGAATAATTAATTATTTTATCATATTTGCAGGGAATCCATTCATATTTGGATAAATATATGATAATGACATCAATTTGACATTAAGTTAATTTTTAAAGAAATCTTCATAATATTTTACATCAATGTCAGTATTCGTTTATTCGATTTCCTTAAAATATGATTAATAAAAAGGCCCGATGAAAAATTTGTACATAATAAAGGACATATTTGCACATTTGTTCTGTAGAATATAAAATGCTTTAAAATTAAAACTTGTCAACACCAGATTTTTTATGACATGAAATACTTAAAAAAACATTTTCGTCTTGAGAGACCTTAAAAATTCAAGAATGAAGTTTAGCTGCAAACGGCTTCTTCCTATTCAATGTTTTTAATCTTCCTTCCGAAGAGATTATACTTCGCTTTTGTGTTCAGAAAACTTTTGACATTTACTCTGCATCTTGGCGTAAGTTTATAGCTTAGAAAGTGATAAAGATTTGCTTATTTTTAAAGAACCTGACAAGAAATTGACTTTTACTTTTTTTTATTCTATAAATATTACAAAACAACCATCTTTGACACTTTTTTTCATGCAGTAGAGTATTGTGAGAAAGTTGTGAAAACGTTGTGTTGATATATTTAAGAAAATAATTCACTGTATTTTTATCAAGTTTTTTAATGTGTGGTAATTAATCTAACCTATGCTTGGGTATATATGTGAATATCTGTGTTGTGTGGACAAAATTATTAATGATATTGTACGTTTATGAAATTTTGTATATAGATTGATTTTTTTAAATATCTAGACCTAGATCAATGTGTGAGTATTTTGCATTCCTATTACACAAGCTTGTAAAGGTCTGACTTGTGCAGCCGGTAATCAAGTCGTGAGTCTTTCAACTTTCCAACCGATGTTATAAATATTGAGCTGCTGAGACAAGATTCCATATTTTTCTCGTCGAATAATCTCCATAATCTCCTCTTTCGGACTGGCGAGCAAATACCGAACTGAGCAACCAACTTTGTTTTATCTGTTTTTTAACCATCCTGTAAGTTGAAACGGACGTCATATATCGCAGGACTCATTGAAAGTTCGTAATTGTTTTTTTTAACACTTTACAGCAAAGTTGAAAAGTGTTTATGACTTTGTTCATTCTGTCTGTCTGTCTGTCTGTCTGTCCGTTAGCACGATAACTGCCGTAAAAATGACTTAATCAAAATGAAATTTTAGTATATTGTTCAGAAGATCTGTAGAACCTATGGGAATATAAATGAATAATATCACCCAATTAGTTCTGGATTGAACCCGGGTTGAAAAAATGAAATAAATTGAGCCCTATGGGACCTAATTTTTCAATCATTTTTTAAGCGGATTTAAAATTCACAAATTGCTTCGAAAAATTTAGATAATATTCAAATTGTATCATAAAATATATAAAAAAAAATTCAGCGAAATATATTCAGTAGTTTTTTAAATAAAAATTAAAATAATAATTACACCTCTTATATGAAACGATCACGTGATCATGATATGAAACGATCACATGACCCACTTCAAAATGATATATGGCATCCATCTTGTTTCAAAATCGTGATTTATTTAGGTTCTTTTTAATTCATATTGAGTGTTGTATCCGTCCTAAAACTGCTTTATTTTTGCTTAAATTCTGTGCATCTACATACTGAAACAACGCAATGACAATATATTTGAGTTTAACTGCTCATCTAAATTTGATTATTTCTACAACTAAGCCTATCTTTCACCTATGTAAAATGTAAACAGCAAAATATGTAGAATGATTTGTATTTTAGAATTCCTGTATTTTTTTAACACAAAATAATTTAGTCCATGGAGTCTGCATGGCTGATATGAATGAAATATTAATTGATTTTATAAAGAGAAGGACGATTTTTTTCGATGAAGTTTTAAGCATAGAGTTTAATTATTTGTAGGTCCATGGTCTTAAATAAAATGTTTAAATAAAATAAATTATTATAGTATTGTGATGAATGAAATGAATGGGAGAAAGTTATGAATGAAATCCTGTTTGTATAGAGAGATCCAGGCGTGTTATTTTTTCTATGACGTCATTTGAATTAATTTTAGTTGTTTTCGATGAAGTTTTCAAATATAATAAATTATCGTGGTATTATGATAGTTTTTAAAATATTACCGTGGAATGTATTGCATTTTAGAGATATTTAAACCAGGCAATTTATATTTTAATGCCGTCATTTGTATGAAGTTCATTTTTTTCAATGAAGGTAATAATGATAAGTTTTCAAATATAATGAATCAATGTAGTATTGTGATAAGTTTTAAAATATTACCGAGGAATGTATTGCATTTTCGACTTTTTTTAAATAAAATTGCATTGAAGTTGGAAAGTGTTTCATAATCAATGCTTTAAGCATGATTGATCTTTCTTGCTTTTTTTCTGATCTCCATCATCAGACCATCAAACCTGCAGTGTTAATTTGTTCGGAGTTATTGTAAATATCTCAGTATCCCAACCAAGGATCAAAACTGAAAACTGACTAACCAAGGCTTTAATCGTTGATCTATGAAACAAAATTTAAATCTCGTCGAAATGGACCCTGTTGTATACATGGAATTAAAATTTTCAATAATATTATTCCCAGTATATAAACAGTAAAACACAGAAAAATAAATAAACAAATATATATATATATATATATATATATATAAAATATTATATGAAATACAAATGATAGATTATAAATAACTCGTAACGCATATAACCATAACTTAAAATATAAGATAACTAGATAAAAAATATGTAAATAAATAGAGATTCATCAATAAAGAGGAGAATGAAATGCATATATCCAGTCAGTAAGCTAAAAATAATTAACATACATCAATGGTGAAATTTCGAATATTGAAAAACAGAAAAAAACCAAGCATTAAAGCTAAACACGTGGAAAAGCACTAGGCTTAAAATGATTTCATTTTGAACAGATTCGTCTTCAGGTGCAGTCATCTGTTCAAAATGAATAAAAAATCTTGTTTCTGTAGACGGAGATAGATAATATCTATAAACTCCGTCTACTTGAGCTACAAGCTAAAAGATTGAAAAATAATATAGAATATAAAAATAATATACCTGAGAAAATTCTGCACAAGTCCTATAATAAATCAAGAAATAACAAGACTACTCTTGCCATTAGCAGGAGATAAAATATTCCATGGGATGATTTCTATCCAATTTCGTCTAAAACAGTTCTTTTAATGCGTATTTTAATAGTTATTTTTATGTCTGTTCGTGCATTTGGTCCTTAACTAATGAAATCGATTTCATCTTTAAACTTGGCCAGGATGCTGCTTACAATTTTGAGTTCATTTATAAAAAAAAAATTTCTTTCAATTTTCTCATTTCCAACACGACCGTATGCCATTTTAAGTCACATTTCCATATTACCCAAAAATGTTTCGTCCCCTTATCCAAATTTGCACAGAGTTTAATTTTTGACCCGCTCACTCGAATGTTACCAGTATGTTTAATCGTATTGGCACCGATAAATTTAAGGATAAAGTAAATTTTAAATGCCAAGCTGGGGTATATATGGTACCCCTTCTTTCTCTTAATAAAAAATTTAAGTTTTACATTGGTAGCACTGAACGTACGGTTGGTATACGGTTGGCTAAACATGCTCGGAACATTAAAAATGGTAAACAGTCCACGGCTCTTGACTAACTTGTGGTCAAAGAAAACTTTCAACATCTTTGCGAAAAATCGCTTCTTTTGATTAGTTGTAATAACCCCAGTTCTATTTTACTGTATGAATCCCTGTTATTTATCTATATCTTGATTCTATATGTAATTTTGTTCCTGTTCATGTTTTAAGTTACGTTTGGCGACTCGTTCTCGATTCCATGCGCATCAATCCGTTACAATGTTATCTCTAGGATTTAATATTAATTGCTTGTAATTTATGCTTAATATGGAACTTGACAATTTATCCTTTTAATTTTTATTATATTCAATTGTATTTATTTTCAATTTAACTTTCTTGTTCGTATTTTAAATATTGATGTATTAGTATATTTTTTGGTTTTCGTAATGGTGACGATTGATATAGGCATATTGGCCTACCAATGTGGATGGCATTTAAGCATGTTATTTGCGAATTTCATTTAATGACACTGAGGAAAGGTATAAAGATGCCCGAACGCGCTCTGGCTTTTAATTTTTATATATACGTCTATATGAGGTTTATTAAATGGCTTATTTTTAAATCTAAAGATTTGTCTTTAATTTATTACTTAATCGTTCTATAGTTATAACGTGTTACCACTCATAGTATTAATTAGACTTAAATCAAAAAATTAACACTTACTAATGGAGGCTTCATAAAGAATTAATTCCAAATTATCCAGAGAGAGAATCCTATATTTATGGCATAGCTGTCAGTAAATACTAAACAGATCAGATCATCAACATATCTGTAAATTTTATAATCATTTGAAATAAAATATTTTCGTAATGATAAAGATATAAATTAGCTAAGAAACTGCTACTACAGCCACCTTGTGGAACCCCAGAGATTTGTAAGCATAATTTATTATCTTGAAAAATATAATTATTGAATAGTACAAAGTGGAGAAATTTAGGGCAACTTTTAAATTTAATTGGAATAATTAGTAATAAATGCATCATGAACAGCTAACATTACATCATAAAGAACAGTAATATTAATATTATTTAAAAGATCTTTAAAGTCAAAAGATTGAAAACCTATAATTTTATTAAGATATGTTATTCTTTACTGTTATGTAGAATAAAGTATTTACTAGTAGAATAACGTAAACTATCATTTAGTACATTTAAAATATTAAACAGTAATTTGCTAGCAGTAGTGGAATATGTATTATGACCTCTAGTTACAGTTCTAAATTTAATAGGATTTTTGTATCGTGTTTTTTGTACTTCGCAATACATGGTAATGTATAGGGAAAGTATTGAAATCATACCGAAAATCGCCATTTGAGTTTTCGATGGATCTATACGTTTTAGGACCAATAGATTACGAAAAAAACATTTTTAGTGTGACGTCTGTATGTGCGTCTGACTATCTATTTATCTGGCTGTCCGTGAGTCTGTCTGTGCTATGTATGTATTCACTCGAACGCAAACACTACTGGAACAAATTTCATAAAATTTTGTATGTAAGTCACTTCTGGATGACCCAGGTGTGATTAGTTTTGGGTACGATTCGGGGTAAATTAACCTGCCTTCTTTTGCGAAATGGCCCGCAAAAGTTGACTGTATCCATTCTAACTGAAAAATTAAATGATCCTCTTTTACAAAATTTGGTAGATAAGTAAAGTGTGGGTTACCCTGGTGCTAATTAGATTTTGGTACGATTAGGCAAAAACAAACATACCTTTCTTTTGCGAAATGGCCCGCAAAAATTGCCAAAATCTAACATAAAAAACTACGAGTGCTTAAATATATCAATTAAATGGCTCTTTTATACGTAAGTCTTGACGTTGAAACGAATAAGACCCACACCAACACTCTAGGGCTAGCCGTTCTCGATATATTTTAGTTTTTTCGCATTTTCGTTACGCCACCTTTGAAAATAAGTCCAGTTACCAAATGAAAACAAAAATTGAATTGAATAAAAGTGCAAATTTAGTGTAATTTAAAATTACTATGAGTATTATGTTGTTCAATTAAATAAAATTTAATGAATTATTGAAGAAACAAAGGGAATGTGACTATTAGTCTGCAGGGAAAGTCATGTGCTGTCCACATCAAATTTTTTTAACTATAGTGGTTATAATTTAAATATTTTATAATTTTGATCTGTAAATTTTCCCAATGGGCTGTAAAGCCATAGCATTTAAAATGTCACGAGTGCTACAGCAAAATATGTTCCCTCCTTGGCTAAATACTGTTGAACAAGCAAGATATATTGTGTTTATTGTTAAATAAATTAGGAAGTAGAGTTGACTTGTGATCATATTTTTAATGATAAATAATATTTGAAGAGAACAATTGAAAGTATGATTGGAATGAAGAATTGAAGAATTGAAAGTATCCTTTTTCGGATTTACATCTTTACTGATTCTCATAAATCTTATATCTCGTCAGAGATATTGTATACGTTTAGTTTTATAGGCAAACAAGCACGTTAGTGAAATAATCTGATATTTTGATGTAAAATCTATGTGGTAGGGAAATTCGTCTGCAATCTGAGCGAAAACATAAAATGATGTTTATAAACATATATCAAGTAATTTGTAGTTCTCTGAAATCACTACAATGAAAAATAATTGGAATACGGATAGGTTTCTTAGTTTTCGAAATATAACGGTTATAATTTCGATATGCTAGTTTTCTGAATTATTTTGTAAAATAAGGTCTAATTTCGATATTTTAGTATTTTGAATATATCTGATTAAAACAAACAACCCAGAAAGAAATATGCTATTCATGCAAAACCAGTCTGTTCCGACCATACTGCAGTCAATGTCAATATTTTTTGTCTTAAAGTATATAAAATTTTGTATAATTACATAATATAATTATACATACAAAGTAAATGTTTTTATAAAGTTTTACCAGCCCTTATATTAATAATACAAGATAATATTTGAATTTTAATGTGTTTATCTTAATTAATAATCAATGCGGTGTTAAAAATCTTAATGTGGAGATACTAATACCAAATATGGAGGCATTTATCTTTAATCAATTATTTATTTATAAATATAGTGGTAATTTAGCTTTTAAATGCTCCTTAAAGTGCCGCATTGTGAATGCAATAACCGTCCGCTTTCTTCCAGTGAGAATCCCCTTACTTACCATATCCGCAAAATAAATTATATATAGCTTATTCATTAAAAACTCTTAGTATTTTCAAAAATCCATCCTTTTTTTAATTATACTGCAGACTGGTGTCATTATATACAAAAACATGATCGTTATCGATTATAAAATACTTCATTAAAGTCAAACAATGAGAGCTATTTTCTACTCGTTTGACATAGTAGTTGCTACATTGAGAGACCGGCGTGATTGTTAACCGTATTAATCCAAAATCGCATTTGTAATTACTCAGCTCATAAACATAAATAACACTGTATGGAACAGTGTTTGGCACCATTGCTGCCTTGGCAAGGCCTTGTCCAAGATTTCTAAGCATACTCTACTTGAACTGTATTGACCATCTCCCCGTCACTTCAAGATTTTTACCAAGCATTTTGGTCCTCTGATGCTTCAAGCGACTGCTGTTATGAAAATTATTTTCTCATCTCTTCGTTCTCTGCTTTTATTTAAGTAATCTTTAACTTGGCTTAGAGACATATCAGCTTATTTCAAGACCCCCGATCCCTGATTCATGTTGCTTTGTCCACTCATCAATAACTGTGGTTCCTGGGTCGGCCCTGATTGGATGTTGGTTTGCCTCCTTACTTGTTAACCTGGTATCCACTTCGGGTCGGTCCAGAGTTTGGATTCATCTCATACAGACATGATGCCGCTTTTGCGTATTGGTTCCAATCTTAATTAGAATTCATGGATTATAAGCCTATGTCCGAATTAATGTCACTTTTTGCTCCGTTGCGTCGGACTTATGATATTTCAGGTCTCTTTTTTGTCTCACAATCACATCGCTAGATTTTTATTGGAAATGAGCCGATAAAGTTTTGCTATTTCAGAAAATCAATTTGGTTTTATTTTGATACATTTCATTTATTGTTATCAGAAAAATGCTCGGTCTAGATTATAATGTAATGGTCGACATTTTTATTGGTAGAAATAAAAGTAATAGAGTAAATTAATTATGACAATTTAACTACTTTTTGTTATGACAATTTTAATTATAACAATATTAATTCAAATAATGAAACTTTTTAATTATAACAATTACATATTTTGCTCCAATATTCATTCAAATTTATTGCACTTAATTGAGTATCTTCATAATTCTACATAATTTAATACTTCATTAAAAATGATTTTTTAAATTAAATTTATGATTATGGAAAAATACACTATAAAGATTTATAAGTTTCCTAGAATATATTTGAACTTTTGCTAATGTTTTTTGTCACGAAATATAATTTGTTTCACCATAGCATGTGCGTGTCATGGAAAGAATCCAGCAATCGGTGATAAAAGTAGAAACTCAATGTTATACTGTTAAAATGGTATAATTTAGAAAATTAGAGTGTATTACCATTAAAGTGAAAGTATTAACTTACCTTAAAAACAATTTCCATCGAATGTTATTTGCTTTATTTTTTAATAAAAACCTTTACAGGCGTAAAATGAAATTATTTTAGATAGTTGTTTAAATATAGTTAGATGTTCAACAAAATCAATGTTTTTAATGTTCTTAATTATAAGGCTAAGATGTAATGTAAGATTGATTGTTAAAAACAGCAGTTTAGCGATTTTTTTTATTCAAAATAAATTATTCTAAAACATTATTTCTAACACTACATCATATTGGGATATAATTTTTAGAGAAATGCAAAATGGCTGTTTTGAAATTAGAAATTAGAATTAAAACTCGAATATTGCATAAAAATAATTTACAAAATGTTAAGAATATGTCTTTAAAACGATTTTTATAGTACTTTATGCATATTAGAAAACACGTTGTGAATTACTAAATAACTTCAATGTATTATAGAATAAATAGTCAGTAGAACAGTTTACATTAAAAACATACCTATACATAAATATAACAATAATTTAGCAAACTGAAATTACAGTGTATGTTATTAATAATGAACTCCTTTACTGTAAATTATCGGTTAAAACGACATGTTATTCTTATATGTATGTCTTTCTACACTGCAGTAAATCATTTATGTAATGTTTTTCTTCGCGAATAATTATTTTGATTTCTTTATATCCCTCAAAAAAGGACTTTTTTAAAACGCTATATAATATATGACTTATATATTAAAAATAATGAAACATTATTGATTTTTAGCTGAAATAAACTTTGAAATCAAGTTTAAAGTAAATACAGACAGTCATATATTTCGTTTTAACTCATATTCTCCTTATAGAGAGCTTTTATCCTGGTAGACTGTTTTGATAGTGCATCAAATAGAAAAAACAACAAATTAAATAAAATTAAACCACTTTCAACCAATGATCGGAATAGAAATGCAAAATTAATATCATAATGCAGTTAGTTAAATGCATCTCCATGTTTCAAAGACAAAAACTAGTCGTCTTTGTCAAGGCAATCTTCACGAAGTAACATACTTTTAGACTTCACAACCAGTTAACACATTTAATAAAATGTATTTACTCAACTAGTCTTTTACTTTCAGATTATGTAAGACAGCAGTGGAATGTTTATGGAAATATTTATTCAGAGTATCCTTGTATTTTCTATTACATATGCTTTATATAAAGTGTGTATACTTTTTTAATTTAAAATAGTTTAAAAATACAATGTGCAAACATTGCTTAATAAAAAACAAAGTAATTCTTTATTACTTTCCTTATATACATAATGCATAAGGAAAGTATTGTGACGGGGTCGAAAATTCGAATTCGAGTTTTCGACGGGAGAGCACGTTTCAAGCATCCCTGATCACGAATCAAACATTTTTGAAGTGATGTCTGTGTGTGTGTGTGTATGTGTGTGTGTGTGTGTGTGTGTGAAAGTATGTGTGTGTGTCAGTGAGCCTGTGGAGACGATAACTGACGAACGAATGGATCGATTTAAACCAAATTTGGTACAAAAATCACAATCCGTAAACACTGGAAGCCTATTGTTTTTATACGGAATCGAATGTTAAGAACCCCCCTAAATTTTCGAATGAAATTTTGAAAAAATCGTCAAAAAATCAAAACCACTAATAAATTTACGCAAATAGACATTTCTTATGTAATTTTTCATTAGAAAACGATTGACATAAATTTTAAAGCGCTAACATGAACCGTTATCGAGATATTGTGCATTTTAAAAAAAAATTATCAAAAAGTCATATAAAATAAAAAAAATATTTCCTATTGAGAAACATGTTCACTTTTCACATGTAATACCATGCGATAAATTGGGTGACACCATTCTCGTGGATCTAGCTCGTTCCATTCATGAAAAAAATATACTTTGAGTAATACTTTTGTTTTCGAAAGCCAATAGTCATTTATCTGCTGTAAGAATAACTTATTTCTTAGTGCATAACGCTTGGCGAGATTTTGGCGACGAATTTGGCGGGATGTCGCCAACTTGGCGAGTTTTTGAAATGTTGCCAAATTAACAAAAATCTCGCTAAATGGATAAAAATGACGCTAAATCAATGAAAATGACGACTAATTGTCGAAAATTCAATATCATGGAAAGAATATTAGTATCTACTATAAGAAAAACCTATTTTTTACTGTAAAAGTAGTAAATTCATTACATTATATAAGGAAAGTCAAATGTTGCCCCCATCAGATTTTTTTTTTACTGTAAAAGTAGTAAATTCATTGCATTATATAAGGAAAGTCATGTGTTGCCCACATCAGATTTTTTACATATGCTGTAACAAAATATTTTAGATGGATTAGTTAAAATTGCTGGAGGGAATTTTAAAATACCGTTAGTACCGTTAAAATGAAACAAAGTAAAATATATTTTTCAAAAAGTTTGTCATAATTCGATAATGAAGACATTTAATTTTTTATAGGTCCAGGGTTTCCTTGAAGACTGCATATTTTCCACTACATCATACAAAAAATGTGAATTTACGAGCTACGTCTTTCTCTTGAACCGTAAATCATTTCCAGGTGGTGTGAGTACGAAACTTCTCGTCAACATATTGCAAAAAAAAATGTAGAAGAAGAAAAATGTTTGCTTGGATGTTAATAAATCATTCTATTACTGCCGATGACAGCTAAATACAAAACATCGCAGAATATAATAAGAAGTATATTCGCATATTCAATGGGTTCTACATTGTAAGAAGGCCATAAATGCATAGTCAAAGAAATGCATTTTCAAACATGTTTTATGGAATGTCGCATGTTTTTTTGCAAGTTTGGAATACGTATTTTTATTCACATATTTACTAATAGAAAATTATTTTTTTTTAAGTTCATCAGAATATAATTCGTTTGCACACACATTTCTGAAATAAAGTCGTTAAAAGACATATTGCACCTTGAATAAAAGTTTTATTTAATGTACATATCGGAATGAAATAGGTTTGTTATTTTGATCTTAGTAGATTTTACTGCTTGTAACTAATGAAATAATGTTTCTTGTAAATTTGATTTTATATTTCTCTTTAAATTTTATCTTGCAAATTAGTAGCTATTTATAATTATTGGTACCTATCCTTGGGGCAGGTACCATTTCTAAACAATTGTATTCCATTTTAAAAACATTCTTAATATTGGATTTCGTTATGATAGCTTTATTTATTTTGAAGAATATCTGGTAATTGCTGGAAAAGGACAGAACATTTTTCAATCCGTCACCCATTTATTTGAAAATTTATACTAAATAATAGAAAAATATACGTTATGATGTTGAAATTTCCCACATCAGAATTAAATCATTTGAAAATCATAACAGCAGTATAATACGATGCAGTCACCAATGTTTTCATTTGCAATCACGTACAATAGTTTTTTAACTCATAATACGGAAAATGTTGCTATATTAACATATGCTATCATTACAATGATTTGCTTTGTACTCAAGAAACACGATGATTTATTATAAAGTTACACATAATTCTAATAGTAACTTGATGCATCTTTGATCATACATATATGATTGGACAAACTCTACAAAGGGTTTAACTAAAAAAATAATTCATATGAATGCCAGTTACTATTGGAAAGCAATGGGATGCAATTGTTTGTCAACGGAAACTCTAGATTCAAATTCGAAGAGATATAACAACGATATCAAATCAGAACTTTTTACGAGAACAATGAGGTATTCTTCATTTTTGTAGGAGAACTTATTACGATACCAATATGATGTCCAGGGAAACATAATGGTACGATTTTGCCAATGACATTCGAGAACAAATGATGTCAAGAGCTTAGAGACAATTTTTCAAAGCTCTTGTGTACCTACTTAATAGCCATAAGAATACTCATAGCTATAATTACAGTTCTTATAATACTCCCTACATTAATTTGTATTTCCCTATCGTCCTAGATAAGATAGCCCTAAACTATCCAAGCGTCTGGGGCGGGAGTGGTGTCACCAAGGTTGCTGGTGGCACCCTCTTGGTGGTGAACTGTACTCTGAAAGATGACTTTGGTCATCGTCTGCTTGGCTAAGTGCTGCACCGGTGTCTGATGTTGCCATTTCATCGATGAATCATTTTTCTTCCGTATACCTTCGGATAGGGCGGGAATCTTTGCAGATACCCTAAACTATCTATACTGGTATAAATTGATAATAACACCGTTCCTGTATTATGGCATCAAATTGTATATAAATGCTGCATAGCTTGTCAACAACTGCATTCATATAAAGCAAGAATTGTCTCCATAAATACCATTCATCTGCTGATTGGGATTACAGCTATATATTTAAGGTATTATAGTTCTATTTAAAACATATCTGAATCACATATAAATCAGATCACAGATAAATAGATCGCCATTCCTCCATACCTGTAATAAGCAATGAATTCAGATAAAATTTCTTATTTTTAATTTTATTAGTTGTTTGAAATTTGGATGGCAAGGTAAATATTGGATGTTTAATTTTCGCACAGGAAATATGAGTGCGTAATAAACTATATATATTTTCAAGACGATATTTCAAGACGACGTCTGTTAGGTCACCAATTACTTCATATGTAGCATTTCTAAATGTCACATACAAATACAGAACCACATATATTATTTGAACAATGAGAGGGTCCATATTCAGTAGTAGTTCTAATGCAGATTCATCAGCAGATCCTTGTAAAATATAGAAACCAAATATATGGGAGTAATCACTAGGAACTATCATTTGAGATCACAGCTATTGCATATTTAATAGATATTTAATACTGAATCATTAAAAACTGAATAAAATTAATAAAGTCCCTGCAAAGATGTGTGCAACATTTTAAATGCACTATATGTGCTTTATTCAAGTGTCTCTCTCAATCTATTTCTGTATCATTCTATGAGTAATTGAAATGGTTGAAAAGTCTTTGAATTAAAAGCTATAAATAAACGTGATGCTGAACATCTAAAATTCAGTGTAAGAACCCATAAACATGTTAGTTGGTCTTGAAGAACAGAACATCGCGACCTCTCGAAGCAAGAACACAGCCATGGAATTCGTAAACATAATCGTTATATTAGTCGTTATATTAGTTGTTTGTCATCAGAAGATGGGGGGCAGAAGATTGGCAGAATTTGAGACCGTTTTGCAACCATTATGGTATGAGAATTTTAGATTCTCAGACAAACTTCTACGAATGAACTGAGGCAATTGTTAAAAACAACTATCTCTTCATTGGAGCTAATTTCAACCTCAATCCGGCTTACATGCTCCCCAATGTGTGAAATATATAATTTTGTCCATATGCAGCGATCCGCACGAAATAAAGCCATCGACATAGATGAAACTACTCCTCTGAAGTCTTATTTTTATCTTCAAGTACTTATTTTCTGCCAATTCCCAGAATTATGAAATACCTACGCTAAAGACTGCAGTATATTTACAATCGGGGTAGAATATGCCATCTCTACAGATAATTCGAACGACATCACGACATTAAAAACAAAAGGTCAAAGTCAGTAAGACACTTGATTTGACGTTAAATTATAATATTCAGCATTTATATTTCTAGAAAAATGTATTATCTATAAAGTAATAAAATATGAAAATTTTGCATTAAATGTGAAATTTAAGTCGTAAAAATGTATTTGAACTGTTAGTCGTATCATTTCTGGTGCACATTTTGTACGATTTTCTTTTAGTCTTATTCTAGTCGCTCAGAATAATAATAATAATATCACATTTTACATCCACTTGTATTGTTTTTATTTATTGGTAGCATAGTTAATTTTATACTATCTGGAAGCATAGTTGAATTGTTTATACTTTCTGGTAGCATAGTTAATAACTAAAGAAATGTTACATACTCAGCAGTTTAATGGATAAGTCTTGGACAACTTATATTTCACTATATAAGTCTCAAATATAAGTCTCATTCATATATAAGTCTCAAATGGTTCACCAAGCTATATCCTATAAAAGAGATGGAGTTAAGAAATAGAACGAATCTAGAGTTTTATTTACATCTGGATTCTGAACTGGAATTGTCTAGATGCGACTTCATTATAGAGAAAACGATTGCTGATTCCAACTTGCTAGACAGATTGTCGAATGAAAAATTGTAGAATCGATGTTCTAATCCGAGTTGTATTCAACTCAAATTGAGACTTCGGGACTTGTCTTGAGATTTGAAGTCATATTTTTGTTTTGAAAAAAAAAAATTAAATAACAAGACAAATAACAATTTTCCACTTACTTTTTATATACAGGACCGATATTTGCGATTCATACTTTAGTTAGATAAACAATGAGATGCAGCCAATATATATATATAATCCTCGAATTTCTCTAATTTACGATAGTTAAAAATATAAAAATCTATTTGTGCAACATTTTCTGCCATTTCTCATGGACGAGTGCCAAGCGATTAGTATCAAAAAGTCAAATGATATCTAAATATAGTATTGAGGTCAATGTCATGTACTAATTTTGCCATACAGTTAAGTTTCTTGAATGTAACTTAATAGAGATATATCCATGTATAACATAAAAGACATATTATATTTCCTTCTTTTAAAAGTATCAGAAGTTTTGAACTTCCATCAACTTCCTAATATAATGATATTCCATACTGCCTAGTTCCAATTGTATCCCACTCAACATTTGAATACAAAAATGATTTATATTTATATGAGGCAAGTAATTCTTTAAAATATTTTGAAAATTTCTACATTAAATTATATATTATAACAAATTGCATTTAATATGTAATTTGTATATTCATTCTACAATAATATATTGTTGAATTAATTATATATTAATTTTACAATATATGTAGATATAACAAATTATATCAACAATAAAGTATATTGTAAGTGTTAAAAAGATCGTACATTTGTATAACGAAAATGAAGGCAACTGATTTAAGTTAACAAAATTACATCACATTGGTTGGAAAACATGTCTAATGACGCAAAAAAATAATATTAATAACTACTGAATGGCAGGATAGATTATAGAATATTTATGGGTTTTGTATTTTAACACATCAATTGTTGTTACTATTTCATTACCCGTTTAGATAGAAATTTTATTTTAATACTAATGCTTATAAAAATATAAAAAATATCATTTGAAATTATTGCAGGTTGGTCAATTGAATATGTAAACATTTCTGTAATTACACTTTCTTGCTCAAATACTAAAACTAATATTATACCGCATTATTGTTAGATAATTTGATTAAATTAGTTACGTAGAATAAGTAATCAAGACCAATAAAATCCTAATGGGAACACAATATTTATATAAAATTTCACAGGTATATTTAGTAATTGCTAATATAGAGTAGAGATAACAGAATTTTGACTTGGATTTTCTAAAATATTTCCTGAGATTATATTATTTGCGAATTTAAGAGGCAAATATAAACTCATTTTTCATTCTGACAAGGCTCGCTCGAAGATCGTGAATACAAAGGGTGGTGCAAGCTTGTGAAAACCTTCCATGCATCATCAACATATGACATCCATTGAACGTGAAATATTTCTTTAAATTAACAATATTTTTATATATTCAAGCAACAACAAGGTATTTAAATAATCGAGTTTTAGATTCTTGTGTATTTTACGATTGACAACATGTAGTTTATTCAAATTCTGAATATGAAACGATATTCAGAATGATTTAAAAAAATAAATTATGGTACTTGTACTGGGTGAATAACACGTTTGAATAACTTGTTTTTTTTTTTCTTATATGAAAAGCATTTATACAGACGCAACCCGTTCCTTTCTGGTAGGTCGGACGGTCTGGGTCTCAGCAAAAACAACAGACGTAACCCGTAAACACCTAATATAGCCCAACCAATGAAGCAGTTATAATTGATCTAAAGGAATTCTTTAATTAGATATGAAACAATATTTTTGTTGGAATTAGAATGTCGCATGTTTCATTAAAGGGACTTTCAGGAGGTTTGATGGAAAATATGTGATTATCATTTAGTAAATAATTTCTTTAGTTGTTTGTATCTAAAATATACCTAATTCCATAGCCTGTTTTAAATTAAAGCAACTGCAGGTATGAGTACTATTTCCTTGAATTTTGAAACGCAAAAGTCAGACGTTATAATTTAATTCGTGTATATTTGTGATTGCAAATTTATTTTTAATTCGTTATCATAGAATTAATTTGTTATTTATTTGCAATAATTAGTAATCATTTTCTTTAATTATTTACAATTGAAC
This sequence comes from Amaurobius ferox, assembly GCA_951213105.1. Lineage (NCBI taxonomy): Eukaryota > Metazoa > Arthropoda > Arachnida > Araneae > Amaurobiidae > Amaurobius > Amaurobius ferox. The sequence goes on from OX578134.1 coordinate 142,168,498, forward strand.
ACAGAGTCTAGTTCTAAACGCAATTCAATTTAGATGTATTATTAATTATTGAGTATATTTTCTTCAGCATTTTCAACAATACTGAATGAACAGTAGAAATACAGGAACCGCAACACTAGTCAATACTGATTCATCCTGATTTTTCTGTATTGTAGTAATTGTATAAGGAAATTGATTATGACTATGCCACTGTCTGTATCTGGAATTATTGGTATTAATATTTGTTTATTAATTATAATTATTTATTTATTAATAATAATATTTATATATTATTGGTATTAATATTTTGAAGATAAAAAATAAAATTGCTGGACATTTTTTTTATATAAAATGGGAAAACAGCAATTATTTATAGATGTTGGATGCATACAACACATTTTTGTGATCAAAATATTTATAGTTTAAAATAAATCATTTTAAATTTAAAGATAAACTAGTTAGGAATATTGATTCATTTGATATCAATATTGCCATTGAGTAATTTTATTTTGTTAGTAATTTAAGTATTATTGTCATCAATATTGAGACATAGAGTAATTTTCTTAGCCCAGGGAATCCAAAAACTGAATTCCTTGATTATATGATCGCTCCGCGAGCTATTTCATCCAAACTAAAGTTTAAATCGCTAAACAGTTTATTTCATCGTATTTTGCTATTATTTATCTATAAATGTACCAAATTTCATATTTTAGTATGTTATAGTTTTTATGGTACGAGACAGAGAAATCGCTAGACGTGCTGATACGATAAAAAGTTCACTTCAGAAGAGCATAAACAGTAAAATATCTCAAAAACGACATAGAGATTAGAAAAAAGGGGCTCCACCCTGCAAAAACTCACCCATGTAGATAATTGCCTGCAAAAATACGTGGTGTAGCTATCGTTTGTCTATCCAGGACGCGAACTCGCAACTCAAATATTTTGTCTTTGATATTGACATTAAATATTTCTTAAACTACAATTCATATCATAAAACGGTTTTTTTTCAGTATATTACCCAAAGCTTTTCTACAAGTGTAATAACTTTCATTATTTTATATGCAATGGATTTTGCGGTACGAATTAAAGAATCTCGAGAAGCGAGAAATTTGTCAAATAGTCATCTATTTTTTAATATAGAGATAAATAATTTACAATTTAAATTATCAACTATTTTGGAATATTAAATATGGATTTTATTGTTAAATAATAGTTAGGTTATATCAACAATCTTATTTATAATATTTTCCCTAAATAAAAATATTTGGTGAACGACTTCACAAAACTGTATTTGTACGGAGTAAAATCTTTGAAGATATTTTTGTGTTTTTACTTCTTTTTACTTTTATACATTTCCCTAAGGAACGTTAAATGACTAAAGGGAACGTAACATTACATACTAAAGATAAATGTTGCAGATCATAAATTATTCATTCATATCCCATTCTCTACTGTAGTAGAGTAAGTATAAAAAATTGTTTTAAAACAAATACTTTATCAACCACACATTAAATCTCTCTATATTTCTATATTTCACCAAACATCTACTACTCCAACAACATCCATCTTTCAATACTGAAAATGAAAGATATAGCTCAGAAAATGAAATTGACTAATCTAAAAATAAATACAACAAAATGAAATCTTCTGGTGTTATATTTTAATAGATGTGACTCTAAACTAAGATTATTTCCGTTAATAGGTGTTACTTTAACATTTTTTTTGTGACTTTAACTAAGATCATTTCCGTTAATAGGTGTTACTTAAACATTTTCTTTAAGTACATTGGTTCAATATTTTAATAGAACATAAAAAACACTCAAATACTCTAGCAGAATATAAAATATTTGAAACTAATGCATTTTAATATATATGTTGTTCTTTACATGACCAAGAACTACAAATATATGTCATCAGTAACATAAATAGATAACTCATGTTTGAGGAAAGAATAATAAAAATAATGTATAATCTGAAGTTATCATATTTTGACCATATAAAGGCTATTATTTTTATTGCCACATTAAAAACAGATAAAAAAATTAGGCAGTAAAATATTTTCAAATATTTAAATTGGTTTTATTTAGATATATCGGTTGCGATTATTTATCAACAGTATATTTATATAATGCGTTTGAATAGTATTTAATATAGGTGATGAAAACAGTTGTACTTTATTTATTCAAACTTAAATGTATTTATATCAATAATAATTTTATAAAAATTAATTTATAAATTATAATTTGTTTTGGTGTGAAATACTTAAATATTTAAATATATTTAAAGTTTATTTGAAATAGGTTTAAAATATTTAAATATTTAAATATCTTAAACCATTTTACTTTTTCACAAAATACATATTATACTGTTAACAAAAGAGATCAATCATGTTTAAACCAATGATTATGAAACACTTTCCAACTTCAATGCAATTTTATTTAAACATGTCTAAAATGCAATGCATTCCTCGGTACTATTTTAAAACTTATCACAATACTACATTAATTTATTATATTTAAAAACTTAAACCGTCATCGAAAAAAATGAACTTCATTCAAATGACAGCATTGAAATATAAATTGCCTGGTTTAAACATATCTAAAATGTGATACATTCCTCGGTAATAATTTTAGACTTACCATAATACTACAATAAATTATTATATTTGAAAACTTCATCGCAAACAACAGAAATTCATTCAAATGACGTCATAGAAAAAATAACACGCCTGGCTCTCTCTATAAAAGCAGTCATTCATAAATAATTCCCCATTCATGTCATTCATCACAATACTATAATAATTTATTTTATTTAAAAATTAAGACCATGGAGCTACAAGTAATTAAACTCTATGCTTAAAACTTCATCGAAAAAATCGTCCTGCTCTATGTAAAATCAATGAATATTTCATTCATATCAGCTATGTAAACTCCATGAGCTAAATAATTTTGTGTTAAAGAAATACAGCAATTCTAATACAACTCATTCTACATATTTTGCTGTTTACATTTTACATAGGTGAAAAATAGGCTCCGTTCTAGAAATAATCAACTTTGGATAAGCATTTAAACTCAATTGTATTGTCATTGCGTTATTTCAGTATGTAGATGCACAGAATTTAGGCAAAAATAAAGTGGTTTAAGGATGGATACAACACTCAATATGAATTAAAAAGAACTTTAAAAATCACGATGTTGAGACAATACGGGTGCCATATATCATTTTGAAGTGGGGCACGTGATCATTTTATATCATGGTCACGTGATTGCTTCATATAAGAGGTGTTATTATTATTTTAATTTTTTTTTAAAAAAACTACTGAATATATTTCGCTGATTTTTTTTATTTATTTTATGGAGCAATTTGAATATTACCTAAAATTTTCGAAGCAACTTGTGGATTTAAAATCCGCTTAGAAAATGTTTGAAAAATTAGGTTCCATAGGGTTCAATGTATTTCATTTTTTCAATCCGGGTTCAATCCAAAACTAATTGGGTGATATAATTCATTTATATTCCCATAGGTCCTACAGACCGTCTGAACAACATACTAAAATTTCATTTTGATTAAGTCATTTTACGGCAGTTATCGTGTTAACGGACAGACAGACAGACAGACAGACAGAATGAACAATATCATAAACACTTTTCAACTTTGTTGTAACGTGTTAATAAAAATAACCACCACGCTGCCTATTGAATGAAGGAATGCAACTTTTGTGTTTGAAGAAACGAGTTTTCTCGTTCTATAAGAATTTAACACAATATTTTTGTTAAATAATTCTTGCAGTGCTTGGATTGTGTCCAAATCACTAAAACCTGTATACATACACAGAACTCCCCGCTCATACCTGATATTTTCATAGGCACTTGCAGACAGGAACACTAGCGCACCAAGAGGGGTATCTAGTATGTTTCAGCCCACTAAAATAAAATCATCTTACTCTAAATAATATGGCGTTATAATATATTATAGTGTTTATTGATACTATATATTGATTTTAATTCTATATATATCAGTTGTATTTTTGAACAGTCATATAATTCAGTATTATTAATTGTAGAGGAGGTTGTTGATCTGCATCGAACTCAACGCGAATGAAGTTGCTGAATAAAAAAGAAAATAATAATTTATGCGGTGATTTACATTTTTAACACTTTACAACAAAGTTGAAAAGTGTTTATGACTTTGTTCATTCTGTCTGTCTGTCTGTCCATTAGCACGATAACCACCGTAAAATAATTTAATCAACATGAAATTTAAGTATGCTATTCAGACGATCTGTAGGACCTATGTGAATATAAATAAATAATATCACCAAATTAGTTTTGAATTGAACCCGGGCTGAAAAAATGAAGTACATTGAGACCTATGGGACCTAATTCTTCAAACATTTTTTAAGCGGATTTAAATTTCACAAATTGCTTCGAAAATTTTAGGTAACATTCAAATTGTTCTATAAAATGTATAAAAAAATTTCAGCGAAATATATTCAGTAGTTTTTTAAATAAAAATTAAAATACTAAATACACCTCTTATATGAAGCGATCACGTGATCATGATATGAAACGATCGCGTGACCCACTTCAAAATGATATATGGCATCCATCTTGTCTCAAAATCGTGATTTTTAAAGTTATTTTTAATTCATATTGAGTGTTGTATCCGTCCTAAAACCACTTTATTTTTGCTTAAATTATGTGCATCTACATACTGAAACAACGCAATTACAATATATTTGAGTTTAAATGATCATCCAAATTTGATTATTTTTACAACGAAGCCTAGTTTTCACTTATGTAAAATGTAAACAGCAAAATATGTAGAATGAGTTGTATTAGAATTGCTGTATTTCTTGAACACAAAATTATTTAGCTCATGGTGATTATTTAACTCATGGTGGTTATTTAACTCATGATTCTGCATAGCTGACATGAATGAAATATTCATTGATTTTACAAAGAGAAGGACGATTTTTTCGATGAAGTTTTAAGCATAGAATTTAATTACTTGCAGCTCCATGGTCTTAATTTTTAAATAAAATAAATTATTATAGTATTGTGATGAATGAAATGAATAGGAAATTTTTTATTAATGAAATGCTGCTTTTATAGAGAGAGCCAGGCGTGTTATTTTTTTATGACGTCATTTGAATGAATTTCTGTTGTTGTCGATGGAGTTTTCAAATATAATAAATTATCGTAGTATTATGATAATTAAAAAATTATTATCGAGGAATGTATCGCCTTTTAGAGATGTTTAAACCAGGCAACTTATATTTCAATGCCCTCATTTGAATGAAGTTCATTTTTTTCGTTCAAGGTTTAAGTTTTCAAATATTATAAATTAATGTAGTATTGTGATAAGTTTTAAAATATTACCCGAGGAATGCATTGGATTTTAGACATGTTTAAATAAAATTGCATTGAATTTGAAAAGTGTTTCATAATCAATGCTTTAAGCATGATTGATCTTTCTTGTTTTAGACATGACGTAAATCAGATATTGCTACTGATTTTGCAGCTGTTAAGGTTCTGTCTCTCCTTAACGAATATGATGTTGAAATATTTGAATAATTGCTAGCCAATAAGGTAACTTAACTTGCGGGCCAATTTTTGAATCATTTCTTTAAGCTCTTGTAGCCATTTTAATATATGCTAATAAAATTGTGTGGCAAAATATGGATAACTGATTGTTTTTAAGTCATCACTTAAAGTAGGTAATGCTACTGATTTTACAGCTGTTAAGGCCGTAAACAGCTGTAAGCCCTTAACGAATATGATGTTGTTATAGTTGCATAATTGAGAGCCAAAAAGTTAACTTTTCTTGCGGGCCAAGAAGGTAATTTTCGAATTATTTCTGTAAGCTCCTTGTAGACTTTTTAACACTTTACAACAAAGTTGAAAAGTGTTTATGACTTTGTTCATTCTGTCTGTCTGTCTGCCCTTGACACATTTTAAAATTGAATATAAACTCAAGTAATTGCCGTACGACAGTGAGGTTTGGACTAAAATGCTTTTCACGTAGAAAAATTTTGGTTAAGCAAATAAAAAATTAGTTCCAAACTTTGCCCATAGATGGCGCTACGTGTATATCTGGTGTATTTTTACAACAAAGTTGAAAAGTGTTTATGACTTTGTTCATTCTGTCTGTCTGTCTGTCTGTCTGTCCGTTAGCACGATAACTGCCATGAAAATGACTTAATCAAAATGAAATTTTAGTACGTTGTGCAGACGGTCTGTAGGACCTATGGGAATATAAATGAATAATATCATCCAATTAGTTTTGGATTGAACCCTGGTTGAAGAAATGAAATACATTGAATCCTATGGGGCCTAATTTTTCAAACAGTTTTTAAGCTGATTTAAATTTCACAAATTGCTTCGAAATTTATAGGAAATATTTAAATTGTTCCATAAAATATTTAAAAAAATTTCATCAAAATATATTCAGTAGTTTTATAAATAAAAATTAAAATATTAATTACAACTTTTATATGAAACGATCACGTTCTTTTTTAATTCATATTGAGTGTTCTATCTGTCCTAATGCCGCTTTATTTTTGCTTAAATTATGTGCATCTACATACTGAGACAACGCAATTACAATATATATTTGAGTTTAAATGATCATCCAAATTTGATTATTTCTACAACGCAACATATTTTTCACTTATGGAAAATGTAAACAGCAAAATATGTAGAATGAGTTGTATAAGAATTGCTGCATTTATTTAAAGCAAAATTATTCAGCTTATGGAGTCCACAATATAGCTGATATGAATGAAATATTCAATGATTTTACAGAGAGAAGGACGATTTCTTCGATGAAGTTTTAAGCATAGAGTTTAATTACTTGTACCTCCATGGTCTTAAGTTTTCAAATAAAATAAATTATTATAGTATTATGATGAATGAAATGAATGGAAAAATGTTTATGAATGAAATGCTGCTTTTATAGAGAGCCAGGCGTGTTATATTTCGATGACGTCATTTGAAAAATTTCAGTTGTTTTCGATGAAGTTTTCAAATATAATAAATTATTGTAGTATTATGATAATTTTAGAAATATTACCGAAGAATGTACGCATTTTAGGTATGCTTAAACCAGGCAATTTTTATTTCAATGCCTTCATTTGAATGAAGTTCACTTTTTTTCGATGGAGTTTTAAGTTTTCAAATATAATAAATGAATGTAGTATTGCGATAATTTTTAAAATATCACCGTGGAATGTATCGCATTTTAGAGATGTTTAAATAAAATTGCATTGAAGTTGGAATGTGTTTCATAATCAATGCTTTATGCATGATTGATCTTTCTTGTTTTTTTTTCTCGAAAGGCAACACTATCGAATATATCTGAGTAAAAGTGTTTGAATTTTATTAATTCCTACTAGAGCCAAACCACTGCAGTGAGATACAGAGTGTCAGATTAGAAAAAAAACACTTACCTCCCATATCAAGAGTAAATTCCGGATCCGCCTTTGAATCTGAAAATCTGTCTGTGCAATGTATCTGGCCCAAGCACTCTATCTCAAAAATTAAGTGACCAAATTTCACAAAATTTGGTATATAGTTACTTGTGCGTTACCATGGCGTTGATTAGATTTTAATGTGATTCAGAAAGAAAAATCCATTGCATCTTTTACGAAATAGTTCGCAAAAATTACCAAAATCCAAACAAAAATCCCACATATACTCAAATGCATCAATTAAATGCTTGTTACGGAGATTGGGATAATTTCAGACTGGGTAAAATTTCAAATGATTTTGTGCATTTATTCAATATTCTCAATGTGGGACACGTTTAAAATAAAGTAAAGCTAAACTTTATAATTAACATTAATTATTATTAATCATCATATCTTAACATTGCCGTAAATTCTCATATTAGTGGACTTATTATTGAAATCGTACATTGCTAGTTGTGCCGCTATAAACCTTCCCATTATTTACCTTTCGTGTGAGTCCTGTAAAGGAATAATTAATTGTTATAATACTCATTGACTGCACCATTTAAACTTTAATAATAAAACATTTATTAACAACATCAAATCTAAATTATTTAATTACACCAAATATTCATATTATTAATTATATGCTTAACAACAATTCTTCTCATTAATTATTGCGGCGGAGGGGACATACGTGACCAGTACTATTAAAATTACTATCATGTGTCTCTGACCTGTGATTGTTAATGGGCACATACCTTCAAATTTGTCTTGGGCTTTGATCATATATCAAATGCTTGCATCAGTTATTTGCACCGCCATAACTCGCGGTGTTTGGCTCCTTCTCGTACATCTGATTGCACTCCACCTTATATAGATCTAGCCAGTATTTTTGGAACATTTGCACAAGTCTTTAAGACATGTTGTACAAGCTATATGTGCACAAGTTGCACAAATCTGCTCACATCCTTTGTGAGTCAAATCTTCATAATTGTCTTCTTGATTCTCGGATCACAGGCTGCGGTTCCTTCGTAGGGGGGGGGGGTTACTCTCCCTTTTCTTCTATTTGCCGCATTGAATTTGACGTAACAATCTTCTTTTTTATTGGTTACTCCTTTAACCAATGGAACCATTCCACATCTCGTAAGGCCCAACTCAGCCCCTCTGTCATGGCCCCCTTAATTTATGGTCTTCTGAACTTTAGGTTCACGGAGTGATAAAACTCGGTGCAAGCCAGACTACACGTATTATTCGCCGTTTTGGCCACCATAAATTTATACATAAAACTGTCATATCAAAAAAATGTGAGATCTATTTCTAATCTCACACTCAATTTATTGAATTATGAAAGGAATGTGATTAAGATGAAATGAAATCTATAGAGAAAGTAATATGCTGCCGACATCACATACTTAAAAGCAAAAATCGTGAACTAGGTTCAGCATTCTTCTAGAAACATCGCCGACTTTAGATCTACATTGTCGAAAATAATGAAATAATCTCGTTTTTTTTTAAATTGAACTGCATGGTAAAGGTTTTTTCAACGATAGTTGAATTAATTATTTATTTATTGTTATAAACATTTCTCAAGAAATAAAAATCTGATGTGAGCAGCACATGACTTTCCATGCACACTTAAATTTATATTTCCTTTATTTCTTTAATAATTCATTAGATTGAGTTTAATTGCACCAAATAATATTAAATTTGCATTTTTAATTCAATTATTGTTTTTATTTGCTAATTGGACATTTTTTCGATAGCGGCGTAACAAAAATGCAAGAAATAACAAACATCTTGAGAACGGTTAGTCCTAAAGTTTAATGGAGTGTGTTATATTCTTTTCCTCGTTAAAAATTGCGTATAAAACAAGAATTTAATTTATACATTTTAGTATAAGTAGAATTTTTTTTATTTTTTAGGTTATGGCGATTTTTGTGGGCCATTTCGTAAGAAAAAGACAGGTTTTTCTTTTCCGAATCGTACCAAAATCTAATCAGCACCAGAGTACCCCAAAGTAACTTATTTACCAAATATTGTGAAATTTGGTCAATTAATATTTTAGCTAGGGTAGATACATGACATTTTTGCTGGCCATTTCGTAAAAAAGGCGCTTTCCTCTTTGCCGAGTCGTACCAAATTCTAATCAGCACCAGAGAATCCAGCAAGTGACTTATCTTCCAAATTTTGTAAAATTTGGTCAATTAGTATTTTAGCTAGAGCGGATAAATGACATTTTTACTAGCCATTTCGCAAAAGAAGGCGGGTTTGATTTTTACGGATCGTACCAAAAACTAATCAGCACCAGGGTCACATCCAAGTGCTTTCCCTACCAATGTTTATGAAATTCGGTTAATTAGTTTTTGAGTTAGAGTGGACACATACATTGCACAGACACACACAGAGACATCACGCTAAGAATAGTTTTTTTGTATTCTAGAGCTCTCGAAACGTGTAGATCGTTCGGAAACTCGGAGTTGCGATTTTCGACATGATTCCAATACTTTCCCTATGCATTACCATGTATTGCAGGGAAAGTAAATCGTAACTCCAGAGTGAACAATGAAAGGGCATAATGGAACAATGAAAAGGCATAAGACGCATGATTCGTGTGATTGTTCCAACTTCAAGTCAAGATTAGTCTATTGATGTTCGCCGACATTCAATCACCAGCTATTCAATTTTTATTTTGATCCCATAATTATAATTAGAAAATTCTGAAAATTAAACGTTTGACCACAACATAATTATTTATATTTATATTTATAAAACAATTATTTCTTCATATAACAAATTTATCTGCACTCGAGTTCAATCTTGGAAAAGTTTGATAAATAGGGCAAACGATTTAAAAACCATATTAAGGTTTTTTATGTTTTGTTTTTTGCCATTTGCCCCTGTCTTTACATTGGCGCTCGCCCAAGTAACTTTATATTAGTATTCTGCATGAGGAGTATATCCATTCAAAACAGATTCAGACAAAAAATGTTGCATTAAAAGTACTTAAATAGTGCTCTATAATTTGTAATATTATTTGTTAAATGAATAACATTTTTTTTTAAATCTAGTGCCAACAAATAAGACTTGAAATTAAAATGTATTTAAATATGCACTACAATAATAAAAGTAATTAAATACAGTTTTTAATAGAGATATATTATAATAGTATTAATTTATTTTAACACATAAATATTATTAATCGAATCAAATACGTCTTTAATAATAATGAATAGTTTCTAATGACCATTTAATACTATTTTGAAAGCATTCATTGTAAATTCATAGAAAAATATGTTACAATTAATTTTTCCCATATTATGAATATATATCGAGAACTTTTTAGTACATCATATTTTACATATGATGCAAATATCATATGATATAAGTGCTTATTAACTTTAATTTTTAGCAGATTGAATGTTTAGTATTTCACTTAAATGACTCCGATTTAAACTTGTCAATGACAAGGTGACGAGAAACATTTTCAAAGTAACTGGAGTGTCACTCTAATGGACTTTCTCACACAAGAATGCATTTTAAAATATCTTGGAATTTTTTGTGTATGTTTTGGAAATTTTACAAGAAAATGTAAAAATCTGTATCGCCGGTCAAATGATATATATATATATATATATATATATATATATATATATATATATATATATGCGTGTGTGTGTGTGTGTGTGTGTGTGAGTATTATCTATCTCTCTTAGTTTATTTCGGGATTTATATTATTCACAATTTCGCAGACAGACGGAATACACAAAAATACTCTAAAAAACATTTGAAATAACTACAGTTCAAGAAGGCTGAAAAGTATAATTCAATAACCCAATATTCAAATCTCTCATATTACTTTCATTTAGATATAAAATGCATTCTACGGAAAGTAACAATTTAAAGATACTTGAGAGAACATATCGTATCGAGTAAAATCCCCATTCATCTTCAAGTTTTTGACTTCAAATATTTTGTTCCAAAACTTTTCTTTCTTCCTGTCTATAAAACCTTTCCGTAGTATCTATCGTAAAATGCCTTTAACCGTATTTTTTGAGGTTTTACGGTGTAAAACGTTCTGTATATTCAGCTCAGAGAAATTTTGTCATTTGTTTCCCAGAATAGGCCCCCTTGGGCATGTTTCAAGAACTTAAGAGACACAAATAAAAAAAGAAAAGGCACATTAATGGACTTTAGGGAAATAGGACCTCACATAATATATAGAAAACATGAATCAACAGTCAGAAATAAAAGAAAAACCCTTTACCTGTTTGAAAATATAGAAACATTAATATTGTACGCTGTATAGACAAATCTGGATATTCGATAAAGCTATTTTTATTACAACAAATGTAATAAAAATAGTCAGTTTGATATATGTTTTATGCAATTTATCTATAATATGTGAAACATTAAATCTGCATCTATAGAGTTATAATGTGAAACATTGACTCTAATTAATAATCAAGATTTATAATATTTAGCGTTTAGATTATAATATTTAGCGTTTAAATACTTTACAAAGGATAAACGAGACACTTATATATTTTGAAATGTTTTGAAAATAGAGTTTAATTTAGTAAATGATGCTTTATTATTTTAGCAACAAAGACAATTCCTTAGGTGACATTAAAAATCACTGAATAAATTCTTCAGTGTATGCGCTAATAACTAGAGTATTGCATAGTATTATTACGAAAACATTGTGCAGAAGTGGTTTGAAAACTTTTACCTTTTACCTTACTCTTACCAAATAATGCTTAATAATCATTTTGTATTACGCAACAATTTCGAAACTTTCTTAATACATTTCTTTGATAGCGCATTGTTTTATAGGATATCTGGATGTACGGAAGTAGCACAGTCGTGAATCGCGAATACACACACCTCGGCCAAACGCTCAATATTTTCCCCGTATTTCTAGTTATCAATATTTTCCCCGTATAACAATTTTAAACTTTATCTGTATGTATAGAGCGAGTATTGGAAGAAAATTTTTAATAATCTTGAACTTGACAAGATAATTCTTCGCGAAATATTGTAAAAACAAATGTTTGATCTAGAAACTGGATTTCCTTTAGAACATTTTTGCCGCTTATTGCTGTATACAGCTATCTGTTATAGTTTGGAAGATACATAGATCATAGATAGCATAGGGAGGCAAAATCTGGCATTTTATATATGCATAAACATAACCATATTTCAAACCAAATAAATAATTATTTTCAACATTTTTATCAAATAAGTTCGTAGATATAATCATCCAAAGTCTCCAATATTTCCATTTCAACCAGATATATCGTAAAAATAGATGTTATACACATAAACAATTATAATACTGGAAGTGTATGCTCTTACCTACATAATGTAATGAATTTAATTATTCACAACAAAAAAATAATGTACAAGATGCATAGTAAAATGTTTTTAACTTTGAATTAAGCGTTTGGTATCTTTTCTGGATGACAACATATGCAACTATTTCGAAATAACCTATTAAAACATATTTTGCGCAAATCTTGCTTAATAATGATCAACAATAATAGAGTTTGATATAACAATAATATATATAATAATAGCGCAATAAGAAATATAGTTCATATACTAAAATACTTTCATTGATTCATCCATTTGGAATCATTTTCTTTAATTTAGCATCAAATTTACAATTTTGACGGTATTTTTGTCAATTTGGCACTAAAGATTTGCCAAGTTTTCAATGTTTCGCCTAACTAGTAGCTAATTTCGATAAATTTGTCGTCAAATGTTGCAAACAGATAGTAAAACTTTCCCTATATATAAATAAATGACTATTGGCACATTCTTGGGCATCAGAATACAAAACTATTACACAAAATAACTTTTCTCGTCAATCGAACATATATATACAAGATAACGGAGTAATTAAAGTAATTTCAAGATAGTTTATATTTATTTTATTAATTTTATATATTACTTTTAAAAATTTATATGACAAATGCAACATATCTCAATAAGTTTTCATGCTAGTGTTCTAAAATATATGTCATTAGTTTTTAATGAAAAAATACATAATGATTTGTTAAGATTTCAATCAAAAATTTGAAAACTTCTTCCAAATTTTATATTATGTTTAATATCAATAAGATCTTTCCGTCTCTCTCTGTCTGTCTCTCTCTCGTCCTCCTCTCCCCCTTATATCCCCCTCTCTCTCCCCTTCTCTCCCCCTTCACTCTCTACAACCTCTCTCGCACACACACACTTATACACAAAGCCATCCCTTTAGAAACATTTGATTCTAGTTCAGGGATGCTTGAAACATTCTATGCCGTCGAAAACTCGAATTCAAATTATCGATCCGATCAGAATACTTTCCCTATACACTGTACTCCCTATACACCATACGGGGAAGTAATAAATAAATGTTGGTACACTGCTCGTATAAATTACGAATTTGCTTTCACTACCACGATTGAGAAAGGATGAATATTTTTAAAAATAAATTGCAAAAATATGAAATATAAGCTCCCCTCTTTAAAACATATGCTATGCTTAATTTTTCCCTAAATTTCTGGTGTCTTTAATATTATCCGGTGAGATAATTTCTATGAACATACGGTTGGAACATAATTCATCTGTTTGGTCAGTTTAATCGCTACAGTGTATGTGTGTCCTATTCTAGCAGGATATATAGCTATATAATAAAGTGATTAACTGGTTGTAAGCAGAACAATTAATGTTGTATAAGTAGAACTATTACTGGTTGGAAATTGTGAAAATAATTTCAAAATCTTCACTGTTCATCTGTATTTATTTTCTACGATAAAAGTAAAATTATCCTACATGGTACTTATGTGGTCAAAATGATATTAATGCCATGCATGCTGATAAAACATATTGCTTCTATATTTAAATTTACTGAACATATTTTTTATAATTTAAACCATGCGTTTTGCATAAAATGAATACAAACTTTTATTCTAACACAGTAAACATAAAAAATATAAAGCTACTTTCGAGAACACAACATATCGAATAAGTATCCATTAATCTTAAAGTTGTTTAGTTCAGAATATGTTGCTTCACATTTTTCTCCATTCAGTTTGAAAAATCTTTTTATGTGTTTTTTATCATAAAGAGTCTTCAGCCGTATTTCTAGAAAAAAAAGGTTTATATAGTGTAAAACGTTCTGTATACCCAGTTTGGGGACATTTTATCATTTATTTCCCGGAAAAGATCCCTCCGGACGTATTTCGAAAACTTCAGGAGAAAACAAACAAAAAGAAAAAGTCACGTTAATGGTCAAATCCTTGGGAAAAAGGATCTCTTAAAATATATAAACATGAATCAACAGTCGCATGACGTATGAATTTTTTCCCTTGTTTGGAAATGGTTCTACAGGATGGATACATTGATAAATGGGGGTGGTATTTATAAATGTAGAAATAATAAAACGAAACTGTTTTAAATAGGGGCTTTTAAAAAATTATCCAGTTGATATTCGTCGATAGTGTATTCTATAGTATAGTCTAATATTCTACAGTATAATCGATAGTATAGTCTAATTTTGAATCTAGTGCTGAAAGTCTAATTTTGAATTAGTGATGAAAGTCTAATTATATTTTCAGTTTATATACCAATAAAGCTTGTCAATTAAAATATCAAACATATATAAAAATCGCGTTAAATTGTAAGAATTTACTTTATTATAGCAAAATACCTTAGCATTCATTTTTGCAAGTAATTTAGTATGTAGTTTTGTCTAAAAATATCATTTGTATATACAATTAAATACTGTTAATTTTATATCCTTTGTGGCGATTGGGCGTCGCCGTGGTCCCGAACCAGGGACCTGATGCTTCGTAGACCGACATTATAATCACTGAGCAAAAGCTAGCTCCTCCTCTGTTCTTATAATTCGGGTATGGCTCGTGTGGCATCTTTTGATAGATGTCTTTGCTGCCGCACCTTCATGAAATGCACTAATCACTGCTATTATGAAATTGTGTATCATCGTTATTAAATACGTCACCATTTATCTGTATTATAGTTTGTATATACATATTTCAATATCTTCTAAATGTAAATTTAACACTTTTACGTCCAAACTGATACAAAATACAAAATGTAAAAACTCATTCGTCCCAATTTAACTCAATGTGGACCCATAGTATTTTAAATTTGTATCAATTATTAATCGTTACCACTCATTACACAACATATTTCCTCATTACACAAACAGAAAGAACAGCCACATTATCGGCAAAATCTTTGGACAAAGACGTAAGAATGTAACAATCATATATTGGCATCACACGACTTTCACATTATAATTCAAATAACTTACTTCTTGCAATACTAAATTAGATGGACACGATCCCCGTATCAATAGTTTTAACGTTGAAAGGTACACTATCATTTATCACTATTATAGACGAGTACGTAACATTATTTGGAAGTACAAATTAACCTATATTTTGCACAAATATAACTCGACAATTGACAATATTACTACCGTCTGCTGAGCTTCCATTATATTAAAATATGTATTATTCAGCAACTTGGGCGTATTTTCTAAACTCCAGCGTCATTTGTAGCAATGTGCGAGATTTTGGTCAATTTAGCACAACATTAAAAACTTGCCAATATATATATTTGGCCATATTTCACCAAATTATAACTAAGGTTGCCGAATTTATCGCCATTTACATCTGATGGTGCCTACTACTTTTCATTTTTATATAATTTTAAATGCATTTATTAGGAAAACGTGCAATATCTCGAAAAATCAGTCTGAAATTTGTGTCATTTGTTTCGGAATAAAAACTTAGGTATAAAATTATTTTTATTTTAACACAATTGGCACAATTTTAACACAGTGTCTTGATTTTTTTACAAATTTTTTCAAAATATCATTCGCAAATTTGAGGGGGGTGGGTATTCCGAGCGTTTGATAGCGTTTAAGATAATTAAGATTGGTATTCACAAATAGTAATAATGTGCCAAATTACATTTGTTTCTGATACATAGTATCCACAATGACTGACCGTTACCCCCTCACATATACACAAAATACTCGTATATAGTTGTGGACCTTTATTAACCATGCATATGGTGTGCTGCATCCTGGTTTCCTGGCATTTTTAGTGGAGAAATCACACAACAAACTCAGTGACCGTTTGGCCAGCTTTAAAGCGTCCAACTACCAATCTCCGATGATACTTATCCATATGATGTCGTTGAGAGTTTTTACGTTCAGGTATTTGAATTAAATTAAAATGCTTCATGTAAATTATAGGATAACGTTTTCACACTGTTTTACGGTCATACTGTGGTAGATTTCTTCTCATTCAGATAAAAATTCAATTTTTTAAAACGAATTTTTGAAACGTAAACAGCATGACAAACAGGTCAACCAATAAACCTTAACATCAAGGACAACCAAATAAGTGGTTAAAAAGTAATTTATTAAAATCGCCTGATTATGACGTACACAATCACATAGACAAAGCACTTTTGGATATTATTATGCCGGAATGTTTGAAATTTGCAACAACAATCTCTTTCTAATGCTTTAACACTAGATTCACTGGTACGTTCATTTTGACCGCTGTTGTGTAGAGTTTTTTATTTATATTTTAAATTTTTATTTATTAACTGGATATACTTTGATTTTCCTAAATAAGTGTAAACCTGACATACATAAAATCTCGCTCAATAAAATTTTGTACATAAAATTTCGCGCATAAATTATCGTTCCGTTATAATATATTCCCTGGGAGCCCGCAGTCAAAAGATAAGCTGTTCTTTTGGTATTTGTTTCCATCAACAGCAATTCTGGAAGAATTTAGGAATAGTTTAAATATAAATACTCGTTGAAATATCTATACTGTCTTAATCATTTTAATCACTCATGTAGCAAAGTATCAAATAAAATATCACGGAAAACAAAGTTAAATAAAACTAATAAAACATTATATTATAGTCAGAATAATAATCATTTAACTGTTCCAAAATTGCCAAATATACCATGCCACTTATAAGTTTGCAAAAAACATATTTATTTAGTATGAAGGACTATAATCATTATATATACAGCAATTTAATTGGATAACATATTCCCATCCCATGAGGCACTAGTAAATTACCTCGTAAACTTTTCCAAAAAAACCATGAAACACACAAGCTTTGTTGGTAGCGGAAATTAGTTTCGAGATTGAAACTCTCTTCAAAAACAGTTCTTAGCTTTTGAATATATCAGCGCAATAAATTGAAAGAAGTATAAAGTTTAGTTGAGGCCAAAAATGAATATAGCATTTATGTACTCGCGTATTTTAAAGAATTTGATTTCTAAGGGGGCTCAGTATTTAAGGATTAGAATATGTTTGTACAACATACAAATGGAGGTAGATTACAAATGAAATATTGCAGCTTTAAATATAAATTAACAACATAGAAGAACAATGGAATCCAGAGGCGAGAGCCGCACAAACAGAAGTTATGTATTAAGTTACATTATATGATATCGAATCCACCTTCTCTCTCTCTGTATATATATATATATATGTGTGTGTGTGTGTGTGCGTATATTAATATATATATATATATATATATATATATATACAAGGTATCCCAAAATCATTTATCTCCGCTTTTATTCCTTAAATATTGATCTTAGGCATATATAATAAATTACAAAGTTGCGTAGAATAAGGTACAAAATTTTATGAAATCGATTAATATTTTCAAGGGAATTAGATTTTAAGAAATACAAAATTTAAATTTAAATTAAAAATCCTAGAGTTATGAAAAGACAGAAATGCTGACTTAAACCACTTTTCGATGCATCTACATAGGTTCTCAGAGAGAAAAATTCATGCCAGCAGATAGCGTTTCAGGGGTCATACACAAATTACGAAGGAAAACAATGATTACATAAATAAATAATAGTTTTGCTATTTATTGGCACAAAAGTATCTACACTGTGTAGAAGTAATAACTTTACACAAAGATTACAAAGCTTCTTCAAAATGTTTTCTATCCAGGCCAAAGATCCATTAAAGATAAGAGGCAGATATTATTTGCCTATGATGCATTTTTGTGTTGCTGCTTCATTTACACTCTTGCTGTAAACATTTACATTTTAATTTGTGATTAATTCCTCACCAACTTTTTTTAAACATATCTCTGGGACTTTTTATGATAAAATGCTGAAATTTTGTACATCAACTTATCAGTGTATGTGGCACATTTTACTTATTGGAAATGTTTTTGCACGGGGACCGTATAAAAATTTAAATTTTGGATTTCTTCCAATTTAATTCCCCGAAAATTTTTATCGATTTCATAAAATGCTGTACCTTTTTTAACGCAACTTTGTAATTTATTATATATGTCTAAGATCAATATTTAAAGAATAAAAACAGAGTTCACTGTTTTTGGACACCCTGTATGTACATATATACATATATATATATATATATATATATATATATATATATATATATATATATATATATATATATATATATATATATATATATATATATATATATATATATATATATATATATATATATATATATATATATATATATATATGTGTGTGTATGTGTGTGTGTGTGTGTGTGTGTGTGTGTGTTATTCTAAATGTTGACTAAATATTAATCAGAATAATTTCATTTGTTTCCGAACTTAAAACATATCATACTTTTTATCTATTCATGTAATACATATTATGCAGATGAAGTAAAATAAAAAAAGATAATTTTAAAATAATACGTGACGTATTCAATTTAAAATATTTTGTTAATGTCAGAGAAGTTTGTCAGGCGACAAGATGTGAAATACAAAAGTTATAATTGGTTTTCCTGTTCTGAAAAACGAAATTTATTTTTTCCAAGTTTCAAAGATTGATACTTGCGAGATTTCATAAGAAAAAAAGAATTATCGATTTCAATTCAATGTTCAGTCATATGTTTCTACTTTTACAGAACTGTTTGCTAAAATGCATATTCCTGAAATATCAGAACGAGTTTTTATTCAGATTGGGGATCACATATTTTTAAAATTAAGAAAGAAAAATGCAATATGTTTTTTTTATGAATCAAGTAAATCAAAATTATCTGGAAAAATATATTTTGTTAATAAATCAGCATAAAACAAATTTAGGGTATCAACCAGCTGTAACAAAAATAATGTCTGTCGAAAAATATTATAAATAAAATATATGTTTCAATAGACGTTGGAAATCATTTGTCATCAAATTTACTAGAACGGCATGTAGAATTTAAGAATACTGTCAAAAGAAATAACAGAAATCCACAAAAAAATGAAGTTATTAAAACCGAACACAAAGTGAAGATTAAGATACAATATATATACTACTGCCAAAATCTGACAAAATAAAGACAAAGTTAAAATATTAGCATGTACCAAAATTATATCGGAAATAAAATATTTCGAAGTTAAATGATCATACATGATCCACACAAGATATCTCAGAGTTACAGCAGTTATGAAAGCAAAGGAATATGCCAAAAATTGTAGAAACAAGTCCTCAGAATTTATTTACAAATATGACACAGGATATAATTTTGTTATCAATACGGAATTTATAAAATATAAACGAAATATTTGAAATTAATGTATTAGATTGAGATATTTTGGAAAACGACAGCAACATTTATCCGCTTTTATTATTAAAGTATATCATTTCTCCATTTCTCTTATTTAAAAATGTTTTGTTTAATTTTAATATATTTCCTCTTTGCTGTTACTTTAAAAATATCAATTTGAGTTTATGATTTGATCTTGTATTTTTTGATCTTACAGCTCCTGTTTAATATATTTTAGTATTTTTTAATTTTACATCAAGGTCACATCTAACTTCTCCTGTACTGGGGATTTTCTCAAAACTTGTACCTTATTGCTTACTATACTTTTCGTTCGATTCATTTTATTATATATATTTTCTATAACTTGCTACTTTTACTTCCTGTGTCATATTTACAACAAATTTTTAGAAATCAGATTTTGACTGCGTTTATTTATCTACACATTTTCTAAATCGGTTGTCTTAATCTGCAGCTTATGATTTTTCTTTTCTGTCTGTTATGTTTCTGCTACATACTAATTAATAACGTAATAGTTACTTTATAGATAGTTTTATACACATGTTAATGGACTTATACAGCATTCCTGATTGCTAATCAATCAGTTATTTACGATGCTTGTATTTATGAACCCATATTTCTTTCTACCCGGTATTTCGACTTTCACGAAAGTGTAAGGTATCTGTTTGGACAGTAAATAATGCTGGCTACCCAATTTCGCCGGAACCCTATAAGGGTGGCAATTACAAGGACAGTATTATTCTTACCCTAACCCATCACTTCTGGGATAGACTCTCAGATCTACATATTTAAAGTGCCCATACTTTGCTTAGATACGCGGATAGTTTTGAACTACAGTCCATTGAGGATCAAACACGGCGTGCAATATCGACCACTTTAACGTTTGGCTAACCCGGTCCATGGGGTTTGATTCAAAATATTTGAACATGATATCTCTCAAGAGAATCAAACTTTCTATGAAATTTACCATTCTAATTTATGATGTAAAACAACAACACGCCTATTAATTTTCAATAATATCCAATTTCAAGAATATTTTGCATTATTTTCTCTATTTATATGTATATTAAACCTGCATCCTTTTCTGATTTAAAAATGTGTATAGTCGCTTGTTCGGTACGTCAGATTAGTTTTTATTTATGGCTATCTTTACTTTCACGTATAATCACAATACGATTTTTCTATGCCCCGTTCAAACGGGGATCAATTTCCTTAAGCACGTCTTTTTAAATATGGGAATATGACATTCCAATGTGTATCCATGCATGGGAATGGGTTGGAAGAGAGTTACGTGACTAATCAGGTAGAACGCGGCGCTTCAGGGCTTTTTTAAAATGTTATATTTTATATTTTAGGTTCAACTTAAACACATTTTCAACGTAAAGTTGATTTAATGTATGTTTATGTATAAAATAAAACACATTTTCACTATAATAGCACAAAAATAAAGATTTAAGCTATGGATCGGTTTTGGTAGAAATGGGAAGTGGTGTTTTTGCTGGATAAATGGTACACAGCGGCTCTGTGTATGTGAGTGAGAGAGAGTGTGTGTGTGTGTGTGTGTGTGTGCCTGTGGAGACGATATCTCATGAATGAATGGAGCGATTCGAATGAAATTTTGAAAACATCATAAAAAAATCAAAACCTTTACTAAAGTTACGAAAATAGATGTGTCTTAAGTAATTTTTCCTTAGAAAACGACTGACATAAACTTTAGAGCGCTAGCATGAACCGTTCTCGATATATTGCACATTTTTCAAAAAAAAATATCAAATAATCCCATAAATTAAAAAAAAATATTAACTTTTGAGAAACATGTCCACATTTCATATGTAAAATCATGCGATTAATTGAGTGACATCATTCTCGTGGATCTAGCTCGTTCCATTCATGAGAAAAGATACTTTGAGTAATACTTTTGTATTTGAACGCTAATAGGCATTTATCTGCTATAAGAATAACTTATTTCTCGGTCCATAACTCTTGGCGAGATTTTGCCGACGAATTTGGCGAAATGTCGCCAACTTGATGACTTTTTAAATGTTGTCAAATTAACGGAAATCTCGCAAATAGATAAAAATGACGCAAAATCAATGAAAATGACTACTAATTGTTGAAAATTCAATATCTTGGAAGGAATATAAATATCTACTATAAGAAAACGCTATTTTTGTACTGTAAAAGTAGTAAATTCATTGCATTATATAAGGAAAGTCATGTGTTGCCCACATCAGATTTTTTTTAAGGATGATATGTTTGTCATCTGAACCCGTTCATAGGCAAGTTTGCTAACATAGATATTTTATGGATCGATTTCGCTATTTATTGAAGTACCTAAAATGTAGACAAAAAAGTTTTAATTTAGTCATAATTTGACGGTTTATGAAGGCTATGTATGAAATCTAACTATTTTCGCTCTGTTTCTACTCAGATTCAACTGGTGCAGTACTGTATTATATAAATAGGCATAGTCTATTGCAATAGACTATGTCTATTCTACATTATCTATACTATATGTAATCTAATTTCATAGTCTAGAGACGGCAAATATTTTTTTTATTTAAGAAATATTTTAGATTGCATTTTATTTTAGACATCGGTTTAAACGAATTATTTTGTATTTTTAAGTGTTATTTATAGAAATTGTTTATTATATTTTGAAAATAACATCTTAAAAGTAAAGTTTATATATCTTCCATTCCACAAATAACTACAGCATATACTACAACGGACTTAAAAGTACGAATTGTATTCGGCTGTTTACTATGTATATTCGCTGGCAGTTGTTGCGGAAATTTCAATCATCATTTCATTAAAATCATTAGTGATAGATTAAATAAGCGAAAATAATTTTTTGAAGAAATAATGCCACATTTTGCAACGGAATTAATTATTTTGTTATATTTTATTGTTTTCGCATGATTTGTGTATGTGTTTATGTGTTCATACTCTCTAGTTTTTAAAATTAATAAATTGTTGTAAACATATTTTGAAATGCAATAAATAGCAAAACCAGTAGATGATAAATCTGTTTTAAGATTACATGATTAAAAGAATATTTCTTTAATAGGTACTCAGATAAGTACGATCACAGCAGAAGTTTTTCACGCGTTGGCCTCGTAAATCCATTCATGTTTTCATTTAGACTTCATGTAACCACTAGACACATTTTGTGAAATATATAAATCATTTTGCTCCTCAGAATCATTTTTTTTTCAGTTTTAACATTAGCGTTGCACGCTGAGCGACAATTTTATCATTACTATATTATCATGTAATTAAACATGTAAATGCATTGATGGGTGATATGAGTTAAATGTGAGCTAAAATGAAAAAAATCTGATGTCAAAGAAATATTCGCTTGAAATCGTGCTTATAAAAATCATTAATGATAAAGTACAATGGCATCATATGAACCATCTGCAAAATGTACAACTCCCAATTCACCCAACCTATAACCATTAGATCTCGATATGTGAATTATTAATTACTGGTTATAGGCGGCGATTTATTTGGAGTTCAAGAAATTTTACATTGACAAGCACATGCAATAAATAAAACATATACAGTACACAATTATGAAGAAATTCAAAATATACATTACATAGCAAAATCATACAACATTATTAATAATGGGAAAACATTATATTTTATAATGTATGGCATATGTCTTATTTGAAGTTCTTCTGAACAATATTAACATACATTTTAAATATGTAACAATAAAATAAAATTGATAAGCACATCGAATGGTATTTATTAAAATTGCTAATACTTTTCAGTGAAATATATATGCTGATATATAAAATGAGTAGTAAAACTTACATAAAGGAGCAAAAATTAATTTCATTTTCTTTAACAATGTCGTACATATAGGTTTTTGTTTTTAAATTTAAATTTGTTTTTTTGATATGATTTCAATCCATTTACTCACAATATTAATTGATGAATTATTGAAGTGAAATTGTTTTGTTAATAAGCAATCCAAAATGTAATGAGTTCAATTACCCAGCATTCCATATATGCAATTATCCAAGAAGTTTTATGATATATTAAATATTTAATACAATAATATTTAATGTATTTGGAGACCATATTTTTCAAAATGCGCATGAGAATTGCGCATTAAATACGCCATGAAACAGCGGGTAATAATCATGAGTTCAAGCTTTAGAAGTTTTACCACAGCAAGATATCCTAATACTAAATTAATAATTTCTCACATTAATTGATGATTACTCGCATTAGCTGTTGATTACTCTAATGCTTGCTTATTACTTTACTATTAGAGGTTTCTACGATAGCAAATCTTAAAAGTTACCAAATCAACGTACAACTGATCTAGACCTTGGTATTTATAAAACTAGGACCAATTTTTGTCTAATTTTGTCCCGTATATAATTCCTTCCAATATTGTGTTTCAATAGAAGACCAATATAATTTAATATTAGGCATGTGTAACGAATTTCGCACGAATCGGAAGACAACTGCAGGTGAGACAAAAATATTGTTTCAGAAATTGCCATCTTTATGGAAATCTGTAAGTAATATATAAACTGTAGGAAAGCAATATTTCAATCTTGGTAAAACGATACTTTTGCTGTAATTTTATTTTACACGCTACATGGCATCCATTAGAAGTTTTAATAAATTACATACTTTTAGAAAACACGACTTACTGTATTTTGAATATTGTTTCTTTTATATGAAGAAAATGGAAAGTTTAACAACTTATATTTCACCATTTCTTTTTTAATCTTTTTGGCGTGATATGATACGGATACTATATTTTTTGCTATTGTTCCTAAGTTACTCTTTCTTTTAAAAATCAAGAATGAGGTTTATCTTCAAATATTATTTTTCTTTCAATTTTTTTTAATCTTGCTTCCTGAAGATTATACTTTATTCTTTTGTGCTCAATAATCTTTTGACACTTAGGTATTTTGCATCTTGACGCACAGTTAAACCTTAGTAAGAAAATGATTTGCTTACTTTTAAAGAACAGGTTTGACTTAACGATCCTTTTTAAGAAATTATTTTTACGATCATTTTCACGGCAACGAAATAAACATTTCATTTTTACTTTTTCATTCCACATACGGTAAAAAACATAAACCCAGATGTCTGGTAGGTTGAAGAAATACTTTTTGTTAAATAGAAAATTAAGGTTTCTATCGATGATTAATAGCTCAGGGATTGGGTAATTTTAGTGTTCTGACGTATTCTCAAACCCTACGATATCAAATTTACTTAGTTAAGGAACGTGACTTTGCGCGCAATAAATTATTAACGGGATCACAACGTAAAATGCAGCACGAATAAAGATACATAAGCATACGTACGTTTCGGAGATAATTAAATGTGCTTATTCGGTGTATCATGCCAGGAACAAAATTTTGCAGACAAAGCTTTCACAGCAAATCACACTATGATTTGGCGCCAACTAAACACACTGCAGTATGCAGTATGGGCATTGTAAATCACGAAGAACAGGTAGCTAAATAATGATCCATTCTATCTCACGATTTGATATTTACAAATATGACTTATCGACATGACTCGTAGTAACACGCGTGAAAGTAACACACATCATTTAAACGAGTCCATACAAATATCGAGATATGACGTCAACATTTCATATTTGGAGCCGTCAGATATACAAAAGACATGTAAACAAATGAAAAGGTAGATGGTAGAAAACATATGTCAGTTGCAGTAGCTTCAGTCTTTAGAAGTAGCATTCACATTGGTAGACGATTCGATACCTATTAAATGCGTCTTCAAATATGGAAGATTTACCGATCAAGGCTCATTTTTATAAACCCACTAATGATGATAAAAGTAACAATTTCCTTGCCTTGCGTCTACAAAATCTCAGCTGCTTGAGTTCACACTTAGTTCTGACTTCATCGTACAGGGTGATCCAAAAGTCCTTGACACATTTTAAATTGAATATAAACTTAAGTAATTACCGTACGACAGTGAGGTTTGGACTAAAATGCTTTTCACGTTGAAAAGTTTTGGTTAAGCAAATAAAAAAATTAGTTCCAAACTTTGCCCATAGATGGCGCTACGTGTATATCTGATTTTTTTTCCCATATTCGTTCTGACGTTGTCACTGAGAAGTAAGTAATGACTCCTTCCACCGAAAAAATTCATTACGTAGGTTGGTACTTTGAAACTAAATCCATCATTACAGTTCAAAGGAAGTTTCGTGCCCGGTATAAAAAAAGTGTTGCATCTCGAAACAGCATTTTGGATTGGCATAGCAAATTTTTAGAAACGGGAAGGGTTTTGGATCGAAAAAGAAGTGGCCGGCCAAGCATTTCTTCACGACTCGTCTTCAGTTTCTATGCTTTTTTGGTATTTTCAAGGTACAGCGTCATCTATGGGCGAAGTTTGGAACTAATTTTTTTTATTTGCTTAACCAAAACTTTTCAACGTGGAAAGCATTTTAGTCCAAACTTCACTATTGTACGGCAATTACTTGAGTTTATATTCAATTTTAAGATGTGTCAATGACTTTTGGATCACCCTGTATAACCAGACATGTCAGAGTGTCTTTAATACCTTCAGATAAATGATTTGGATGGGTTCAGGGCAATCTGTGTGATATCCAAACAGCAAAACTAAGATAGGGAAATATTACCATATGCAGTAAAAATAACACTGTCATCATGCATAATTATATTGTAATTCATTTTAGTAAATAAATATGAGAAACAAGTATTAATAATATGCGTAAAGTGGATTTACTTTAGCTTTAATAATTCGTAATTGTAGATAAATTAGCTTCATAGAATAAATTTGAAACAATTATAATTAACTAATTAGCTTTACCTTAAAGGACAATATTTGTCATTTCAGGGTCTTAGTAGATGAGACAGAAAGCTGTTTCACAGTATTTAATTAAAAGTATTATGTTCTCAAATGTATGCCATTTAACTTTGCAGTATTCAATTATTAAAGAAAATTACACTTGTGATTATACGAACATATCCTATTAAGGCATACGTAGGTTTATTAAAATTCATTGGAAATTCCTGTAATAGTTTTGATCACGAACTATTTTTCAGATATAGCATTCGCGTGTCATAGCCATGCGAGACTCAGTGACTCATGCATGTAGATACTTATGCATGTAATGATTATAAAAGTGGTATGATTAAAAAAATAGAGTACTTTCCATCATGTATAAGAAGGTATTAACTTACTTGAGAAATAATTTTCAACGGATGTTATTAGTTTTATATTTTAATCACAATGTTTAACGGGTAACGTAATGAAATTGATTCTATATAATATGATTTTCATTGAAAACCTCAGTTGATTGCATAACTTTTATTCGTGATTTATAATGGAAGAGTTAATTAAGATGATACATTTTCAGCATGGATTGTTATTTCACAATTAATTATTGTTGTATTTTAAAACACCAGATTATTTTATTTTGGATTTATTTTAGAGTGCAATGCAAAACATTTACTTTCCTTTTTTGATTACGATTTAAATATACTTAAGGATAATTTTAAGCTGATTTAAGGAGAATTTTAGATTACTGGGATATATTTTTACACCACTTTCCTTATATACATAATATATAAGGAAAGTATTGTGACGGGGTCGAAAATTCGAATTCGAGTTTTTGACGGGAGAGCACGTTTCCAGCATGCCTGATCACGAATCAAACATTTTCGAAGTGATGTCTATGTGTGTGTGTGTGAGTGTGTGTGAGTGTGTGTGTGTGTAAAAGTATGTGTGTGTGTGTGTGTGTCGTGAGTCTGTGGAGACGATAACTAACGAACGAATGGACCGATTCGAACAAAATTTGGTACAAAAATCACAATCTGTAAACACTGGAAGCCTATTGTTTTTATACGCAATCGAATGTTCAGAACCCCCCTAAATTTTCGAATGAAATTTTGAAAAAATTGTCAAAAAATCAAAACCACTAATAAAGTTATGCAAATAGACATTTCTTATGTAATTTTTCATTAGAAAACGATTGACATAAATTTTAGAACGCTAACATAAACCGTTCTCGATATATTGTACATTTTTCAAAAAAATTATCAAAAAGTCATATCAAATTAAAAGAGAAATATTTCCTATTGAGAAAAATGTTCACTTTTCATATGTAATACCATACGATAAATTGGGTGACATCATTCTCGTGGATCTAGCTCGTTCCATTCATGAAAAAAGATACTTTAAGTAATACTTTTGTATTTGAACGCCAATAGTCATTTATCTACTGTAAGAATAAGTTATTTCTTAGTGCATAACGCTTGGCGAGACTTTGGCGACTAATTTCGCGGAATGTCGCCAACTTGAGGACTTTTTGAAATGTTGCCAAATTGACGAAAATCTCGCCAAATGGATAAAAATGACGCTAAATCAATGAAAATGACGACTAATTGTCGAAAATTCAATATCTTGGAAAGAATATTAGTATCTAATATAAGGAAAACCTATTATTTTACTGTAAAATTAGTAAATTCATTACATTATATAAGGAAAGTCATGTGTTGCCTACATCAGATTTTTTTAATTGGTTTTAGAGTGAATTGTAAAACAGACCTTTTCCTTTTTAATTGGCATTTACGAATTTCAAACATAATAATTCATATATATTTGCATGAACAATGTTTTAAAATATCTATATTATAAGTATCAAATGCAAACGGATAAAAACTGTTACTAAGAATTTTAATTATTTTGTAAGAGTATATTCATAATTTTAGTATAGAAGAGATAGAAAAATATGTGATAAAAATTACATAAAAGTACTATTTCAATATCAATTAAAAGCTACATTTACGAAAACATTTCATAATTAACTATAATTCATATATTTAGCAACTCAATACTCGTTCATGACCATTATTACTCTTTAATAACAATATATTGTGTATTGACTAAGAAATACATATATCTTTAACAAGTCCAATTAAAAACTACATTAAAAACATGGAAAATATAATTACAGAACTTTCATTTAAAACCAGTCAAATACTTGGTTATTTAGTCATTACCTCGCAGTGAAAGTATACAGAAAGTAAGATTTCACTTTTATTGTAGATAACAATATTCATGCACCGATTCTGTGCTTATTAAGCGATCGTCAGCATCAAATAGCTGGATCAAATAGCTTTATGGAAAAAAATATTTGATACATTTTGCCGACTTTTATTTATTCTTCCGGGAATTCGGACATGAGGTTAAAGAACTGACACTCCTTTGTGGAAAACAAAGACCGCGTTGAATTCCTAAGTTATCAACTAGGCACTACATTTTTTGCATGTAATCATATATGTACTAGAATTTTTTAATGTAATTTTATTCTCTTTCATTCATCTGGGGATATTTTAGAAACATTTTCTTCTGAGAAACAAAATTATTTTCATCATGAGAATCGAATTTAGAAAAATTCTTAAAATAATTACTATAAGGCATTTAATAAACTTTAATTTTCCTAATATTTTTGGTATACATTTTCTTGTGAAAAATCATGGTGAAACTGTGAACATAATATCAGTGACATATTTAACCAAAATAATATTGTAGATTAAATCTACATTTGGTGCTTTAGATTACTAAGAAATAGCAAAACGGTACACTAGATGAAGATGTGCTATGAAAAACAAAACATGTTACGGAATATATACGACTTTATTTTAAAATATTATTTTCGCATTGCATAAATGAACCACTAAATAACATGTAAGCATATTCAATCATTTTAATATAAAATATGTAGTATAACAATTTAAAATATAACCGAATGATGGTATATCAAGTGCATGGCTATTGCTAAAAAATATACAGTAGTCCCTCGTTAAACCGTCACTCCAGATAAACCGTCACTTTTTCATAGTACCGATCAATATGCGTTGAAACCAATGTTATCCAACTGCGGTTTATTCGTCGCCGATTTTTGAGCAACTCCAGATAAACCGTCACTTTTTCCTAGTACCGATCAATATGCGTTGAAGCCAATGTTATCCAACTCCGGTTTATTCGTCGCCGATTTTTGAGCAACTCCAGATAAACCGTCACTTTTTCGCAGTACCGATCAATATGCGTTGAAACCGATGTTATCCAACTCCGGTTTATTCGTCGTCGATTTTTGAGCAACTCCAGATAAACTGTCACTTTCGCCACCAGGAGACTGCATTTTTTAAGCTATTTTTTTACATTTTAAGCCATTTTTAGCTATTTTAAGACTTTTTACCTTTTTAAGCTAAACATATTTTAGCCATTTTAAAGGCATTTTGGAGTTTAACCATGGAGGGGGGGGGGGAGCGTTTTGAGATTCGACAGGCTTCCCCACCCATTATCGATTATTTCTTTCCCTTTGTATTCCCTCACCCCTAATTTTTGTTCCGGAGTTGAATGCATTTCTTTGGCCACAGGTGGTCACATTTCAAACAGATGGTCACATTCCAATAGTACGATGAGTAACAGCAGACGATTCACTTTATTCTGATAACGTTTTCAGTTCACTGCATCTTCCGAATCATTTAAGTAGATTTGTTAGCTTCATTTTACGTGATGCTACATTCTAGTTCCGTATTTATAAGTTACATGTTCATTTTTGACACAGTTAATGCTGCATCTACGTACGTAGTCTTTTTCGCTAGTTAGAGTAATTTCACTTTTTGTGAAAAATGTCTGGAAAAAAACATTAACCACAACAGAAAAGAGGAAACCGATTGAAGAATTTGAGTCTTCAAAAAAATCTAAACCTGCATTTGCTAAAGAGCGTGGCATACCGTCGGACAACTCTGAAGGACATCTTGTCTTCAGATCATGCAACAACCTTTTCCCAGGTAACGAATGATAAGCGGAAACGAATGCGAATATCCGTTTTTACTTCAGTTGAAGCCGCCTTGCTGTGCTTGTTTAAGCAGTCGCGATCTCAAAATATTCCTATTTCAGGCATTTTGCTTAAAGAAAAAGCACTTCAAATTGCTGAAAAATTAGGAGAAAACGAATTTCAAGCAAGCAATGGGTGGCTGGAACATTTCAAAACCAGACATAGTCTATATTTCCGAAAAGTGTGTGGAGAAGTTGCATCTGTTGATTTTACGGTAACCGACGCATGGAAAAATTCTACACTAATCGATTTATTAAAAAAATATGTGGAATCTGATATTTTTAATTTAGACGAGTGTGGTTTGTTCTACCGGCTTCTGTCTGACAAAACCTTTGCATTTGCGAATGAAAAATGCACTGGTGGAAAAAAAAGCAAAGAGCGAGTGACTGTTCTATTGGGAGCTAATATGAATGATAGCGAGAAATTAAAACCACTTGTCATAGGACGGTCAAAGAAGCCAAGGTGCTTCAAACATGTAAAATCATTATTACCAGTTTCATTTGAAGCAAACAAAAAGTTATGGATGACCACTTTAATACGGGAAAAGATCATCAGACAATTTGAGGATGAATTTTTTTCGACAAAAAGAAAAGTCGCTTTCGTAATTGACAACTGCACAAGTGGGGGGGGGGGGGGCGAATGCTATGGGAATATTAAAAGCAATCGAACTTGCTTTTTTTCCACCAAATGTAACGCCAGTATTGCAACCTATGGATCAAGATATTATCCAAAGTCGTTTCCGGCGACTGATGATAAGGGATTTAATTTCAGTAATAGATAAAAAAGGCGCTTGAAATTTCCGTTCTAGATGCCATATTCTACATTCATGGAAGTTGGAATACTGTGACTTCAGCCACCATTGCAAATTGCTATAAGCATGTCGGATTCATAGCTGGGGTTACTTCAAATGAAATTTTCAGCAGCGCACCAAACGAAGATGGCAATGCACTTTTAGAAAATCTTATAGACCAATTAATAGCGTGTGGATATGAAACTCCTAGGGGAGAAACTTATGCTACTGTTGATAATGATCTTGAAACGTCAGCTTCAATATCAATCGCCGATATTGTATCAGAAGTATTGAATGCAAATGTAGAGGAAGGAGATAGTGATGCCAGCAATGACGAAAATGAAGAAACAATCGAACTAACCCACGTAGCTAAAAAGGATGCCTTCGAAGCCATAAACACTTTACGACGTAATTTTGTTTCAGTTAACGGAATAAGCGATATCAACTTTAAAAAACTCAACTAGAAAAAACTCTAACATTTTCTAACGCCTGTGGATAAGTCATATAGATGATTATTTTAAATTAAATATGTACTATGTATTACGGTATTGACCATATGTGTAAGCAAAAACGGCAGGAAATTAAGAGGTGAGTTGTTTTACGTATAATAAATGTACAAAATGATGATAGTATTGCATACATTATTTAAAAATTGTGTGAATTATATTATACACGTACAAAGATAATTATTTTGTTTTAAATTAGAATTTAAAATGCTTATTTTGTACATACATAACTATAATTTTCAAGATTTTACGGTCCATATGCTTAACTCCGCTTTATCCGTCACTCCGCTTAATCCGTCAGTTTTTCTTAGTCCCGCAAGGTGACGGTTTAACGAGGTTTTACTGTATTTTTAATTCAGAAAATTATTTTATTTTTGATTAAATATTGCTTCTGAATTAGAATGTCTTTGAAAAGATGTCATGAGTTGAACTCAAAATTTCAAAAGTAATAGATCCCCTATTTTAATTCAAAGTAGTGTATGTAAGATAAAAATTCATAAGACTCTTCTGAATAGATAGCGTTTCGAGTAAGCTTCCATTAATCTTAAAGTTATTTAGTTCAGAATATTTTGTTCCATATTTTTCTCCTTTCTAAGGGAAAAAAAAATCGTTTCGTTTTTCCCATCGTAAAAGTCTAGAACTCTATTTTCTCTAGTTTATATAGTGTAAACTGTTCCGTATATCCTGTTTGGGAGAAGTTTTAGTATTTGTTTAAAAATACGTCCCTCTGGGCGTATTTTAAAATATTTTAGGTGAAACAGAAATAAAAGTCGTATTAATGGTTAAGTCTCTGGGGGACATCAATTCTTGAAATTCTATAACGCGGCATGAATCCAACATTCACATTTAATAATAATTTTATTTCTTATAAAACATAAACATTTTAATTTTTTGGTGGATAATGATACATGAGGATTTTTTTTGAGAAGTCGTTACGGAATGTATGTCATATGTGACACATACACGTATGTCATATGTGACACATACACGTATGTCATATGTGACACATATGCAATTACTCAAAGTTTTTGTAAAATTGTGGCAGATTGTCAAATTGTGTATTTATTGTTTTTTCAGAGGGAAACTTATGTAACGTTTTAGAAAATCCCTTTATATCGCTATCCCTTATTCGAATTTTCGATTTTTTCGTCGATTTGGAAGTCGAATCTGATCGAATGAGACCCAAAGTGAGATTCTGGATCGAGTGGAACTAAACGATCATTAAAAAAAACTTGTTTTTAATTTTTTACGCCTTACTTTGCATCGTCACCCTTAATTCGAATTATCGCAATATTAGAAATTTTCTTGACTTATATGCTGAGACGGATCAAATGCG
Source organism: Amaurobius ferox (assembly GCA_951213105.1). Lineage (NCBI taxonomy): Eukaryota > Metazoa > Arthropoda > Arachnida > Araneae > Amaurobiidae > Amaurobius > Amaurobius ferox. Next base: position 142,202,052 of record OX578134.1, read on the forward strand.
ACACAAAGCAAGATTTTTGCTTTGTGGAAGTATTCGATAATGAAGTAAAGTGAGCTTAAGGATTTTTTTTATTATTCCGCTGCACTGTCACACATAATTTCAGTTTTTAAAATTTTAGTTTTTCTTTGGTCTAGAAGATGAGACGAATCGAATGACAGAAAACCAAGATTATACCGGTGCTATTATTCGATACATTTTATATAACACCCCCTCACTTAATCGCTCACTCAGTCATTCAGTCCAGTGCAAATTATGTAAATATAATTGAAAATTGAATATAAACAGGACGCAATTTCTGAGTTGCCCAGCACAGTTGAGTTTGAAATATGAAAAATATATGGGGGCTTGCATCTCGATTCGAATTTCTCATAGGATCATAATCCGCAATATTTAATTTTGGTTGCGTCAGGATGACCAGAAGAAAAAATAAAGTTTTTTAAAGTCTGATGTATAAATCATTGTTTAAGAAAATATTGAATTTGTTCAAAAATGCAGTTATTTTTATTATATTTAACAACAGCTTAGTGATGAAAATATTTGTCTATATCAGACATATTTTGTTTTACACACCATTCAAATACCATTTACAACTACGAGTATATAGTGTAGTTAAAACAAGCATATTCTCGCAAAAGCTTTTAACCTGTACAGGATTATTAAGAAAGTCCACCCCAATAACTTTGTAAAAAATATTCATGAGTGCATAAATCATGCTATATACTAAAACATGTCTCCAACTGACCGAATAAAATTGATCGAAAAAATTCAGAAATTATAATAACGAACTCTGTGAGATAGATAAAAAGAGGCAATTTCAAAATCGTAGAATATAGTAATAAGAAATAAACTGTTACAGAAATCATTTTTTTTACATAATATGCCTAAAGGCAATTTTCTGTCGTATTCTAACCAGGGACGTTGAAATAAAAAACACTTATTTGTGCATGGATCTAACGTGCAATCTGTTCAAAATAACCTCAGAAATTATGTACATTTGAATTCGAGGTAAAATATCACCATGTGCATTGCCGAGCATTGCAGATGCTATCGTGTCTGAACATCTAGCAACCCATGGAGTATGATGATATGTCTCCATTATCTTCCATATACACGTTGTGGACATTCCTGATCTCGATTCTTATTGACTAAACAACGTTGTACATCTTTAATTGGTTTTTTCTTATATCTAGGTTCTCCGTTAGATGTGAATCAATCACTTTCACTCGATAAATCATGACCACTTTTCTCTAGATAGAGACAATGTGTACACTCACTGATCTTTCATTACGGAAAAGTGAAGTCAATGAATGTATACGTTAGGTCGTAAAATTCAATGAGTGTATAAGTTAGGTTGTAAATGTCGATGAGTGTAAAGTTAAGTCATATTAGTCGATGAGTGTAAGCACATAAGTCGTAAAAGCGTATGAGTGTACACTTTATTGACTTGATCAATGGCATTCCCAGGTACCTGTCTATATAATAAAAGGCAATGTCTGTGTGTCTGTGTGTCTGCCTTATACACTATACGTTTCGCGACCGCGCGTCGGAGAGCTACGAAATTTGGCAATCGGAGACCCGGGGGGGAGGGAAGGGGACACGTGAAAACCGATTTTTAAAATTTTAATTATTTTTTTAATTATTTAATGTTTTATGCGATTTCGACCGTTTTTTGCCCTTTTTTCTCCACGATCCAAACATCGTAGAAAAAAACAAATTACACCATCGGAAAGAGCAGAGAATTTCGAGTAAAAATATATCAATTTCAAATCTGAATTTCGATTTCTAATATTTTTTAAAGATTTTAAAACAAAAGTCACTTTTTGCTCAAGAAAACGATTTTTGGTTTTTAAATTCTCGCATCGTGAAAAGTACTCATAATTTCGACTAATAATTTACATTTTCAGAAAGGTCAAACATCTGGCATTCTTACAAGTCTAATCTGGTCCAGAAATAATGAAAATTGCCTTCAGGATCGCAATTTTAAAGACGTCATGATTTTAAATTTCTCGCCGTTCCGCTCGGCGTGACGCTTCGTTTCTCCCCCGCTGAAGCAGGGAAGGTGGTGGGTGGGGACGTCAAGGTGGAGGTGACGTCACGGTTCTGAATAGAGCGCCTTTGCTCTATATAAATTATTATATTTATATTTTAAATGATGGGACGATCTGGATTTTTTAAATGTATATTTTAACTTTTGGATATTTTAATTTTATGGATATTTTAAATGATGGAACAATGAAACAATGGAATGAGGATGATGGAATTAAGCATATGGTCATTTTAAATTGCAAATTAGCGAGCGGGAAGTTAGCGGTAGGCCCGGGTTCGATTCCCGCCACTGCCAAAACTGCCGCCGTGTTTACGTGGAATACGATCACGTTAAATATGTGGGTCCGTAAGTCCTTCCGAGAGGTTGGTGGTAGGGGAAGGAGGATACGGCCCCTGTGGATGCCTCCCCCACTGGGTTCCCGTCTAAATTGGGTGAATATGTAGAAAGTTATGGAGATTGTCGCGGAGGGCGCGGCAGCCCAGTGGTTAGCGCGCGGGAATTGCACTCAGTAGGCCCGGGTTCGATTCCCGCCACTGCCAAAACTTACGCCACGTTCACGCAGAGTACGATCACGTTAAACATGTGGGTTCGTGAGTCCTTCCGAGAGGTTGGTGGTAGGGGAAGGAGGGTACGGTCTAAATTGGGTGAATAAAAAGAAAGTTATGGAGATTGTCGCGGAGGGCGAAGTAGCCCAGTGGTTAGCGCGCGGGAATTGCACGCGGTAGGCCCGGGTTCGATTTCCGCCACTGACATGGAGTACGATCACGTTAAACATATGGGTCCGTATGTTTTTCCGAGAGGTTGGTGGTAGGGGAAGGAGGGTACGTTCCCTGTGGATGCCTCCCCCACTGGGTTCCGGTCTAAATTGGGTGGCACATCCTGGCCGTCCAACCAGTTACCAGGCCCGGGTTCGATTCCCAAAATTGCCGCCGTGTTTACACGGAGTACGAGCACGTTAAACATGTGGGTCCGTGAGTCCTTCCGAGAAGTTGGTGGTAGGGGAAGGAGGGTACGGTCTAAATTGGATGAATAAAAAGAAAGTTATGGAGATTGTCGCGTAGGGCAAAGTAGCCCAATGGTTAGCGCGCGGAAATTGCACTCGGTAGGCCCGGGTTCGATTCCCAAAATTGCCGCCGTGTTTACGCGGAGTACGATCACGTTAAACATGTGGGTCTGTAAGTCCTTCCGAGAGGTTGGTGGTAGGGGAAGAAGGGTACGGTCCCTGTGGATGCTTCTCCCACTTGGTTCCGGTCTAAATTCGGTGAATAAAAAGAAAGTTATGAAGAATATCGCGGAGGGTGACCCAGTGGTTAGTGCGCGGGATTTGCACTTGGTAGGCCCGGGTTCGATTCCCAAAATTGCCGAATAAAAATAAAGTTATGGAGATTGTCGCGGATGGCACGGTAGCCCAGTGGTTAGCGCGCGGGAATTTCACTCGGTAGGCCCGGGTTCGATTCCCGCCATTGCCAAAACTGCAGCCGTGTTCACGCGGAGTACGATCACGTTAAACGTGTGGGACTGCAAGTCCTTCCGAGAGGTTTGTGGTAGGGGAAGGAGGGTACGGTCTCTTTGGATGCCTCCCCCATTGGGTTCCGGTCTAAATTGTGTGGCACTTCCTGGCCTTCCAAGCAGTTACCTTACACCTTTCTGGTAGGTCGCGCCAACGAGTTTGCCACGGTCAGAATTTTCAAGGGTAGCGAACAGGCTGGTCGCCAAAGGCGGCTAGTATACTAATATCATTGTTCTAGAAATCATAATGTTTGTTCATAGTATATAATATGTAACAAATCAGATTTATATCTCGAATAATCTACATAAGTTTAGAAAACCTTATATCTAATTCTAGTGCTTTAAATGATGTATATGATTATAAAATTTCGTATGGATACACACAAATTTATTTAATCCTTACTAAAACACAATAAATATTTTTTTAAAAGCTTAAAAGCGTTCTAAGTACTTTAAAGAAGGCGATTTTCTATGCTAATATTGAATCCAAACATACCCTTCAAAACCGATAAAATAATGTGAGAGAGTAAGCAAAAGGTATTTCTAATTTCAACAAACATCATTCGTTAATGTTAAAAATGGAACTTATAAACATAGTTAAAATATAGTTTTGTAATTTTACTTTCAAATAAAGCAGTGTGTTTCCGTTCTTTTGAATTTTAGACGAATTTCGACTAGTATATGTGGAATAGAGATATGAGAAAGAACAATTTGAATTTTGTATACTCCAGCAAATTATTTTCAAACTACGGAATAACTCTACCTATATAATATTCAAAATCTTGCAAATATTGCAACCAGTGTAAGTCGAATTAGAAGATCTCTATAAACTGATAACGTTATATGTTTATTAACGTGTTTACACATTTTTACATAAGTTTGTAAACACGTTAATTAAACGTTTATGAACATGTTAATGCATTCCAGAAATTTAAATATTCATGAATTATAATCTTCGCATAAGGTTTCTCTTATAATACAATCTTAATATTCATAATATTTGTTAGCGGTTTGATCATTTTTGGTTAGCTGTCTGGCGTGAAAAATATTCAGCAATTTTTATACAACTCATCCTATACAATCACTTTCCTACATTCTGCATCCATTAAAAATAGGCTTCGTTGTAGAAATAATCATAATTCGATGATAATTTAAATTGAAAAAGTTGTAATTGCGTTGACACAGAATATAGATGCACAGAAAATACACAAAAATAAAGCAGTTTTAGGACGTATGCAACACTAAATATAAATTTAAAAGAACTTTAATAATCACGATTTTTACACTGGTAATAAAATATGGATGCCAAATTTTATTTTGAAGTTGGTCACGTGATATTTTCATATTATATGGGTGTAAATATTATTTTAATTTTTTTTCTAAAGCTACCTCACATATTTTACTGAAACTTTTTATGTATTTTATGGACTAATTTGAATATTTCCTAAAATTTTCAAAGCAATTTGCGAATTTTAACTCTGCTTAAAAATATTTGAAACATTAGATCCTATAAGGTTTACTGTATTTCATTTTTTCAACACGGGTGCAATCCAAAACTAACTAATTATGTGATATTATTCATTTACATTTCCATATATCCTACAGACCGTTTCAACAACATACTAAAATTTATTTTTGATAAAGTCATTTTTACGGCAGTTATCGTGCTAACGGACAGACAGACAGGCAGCATGAACAAAGACATAAACAATTTTCAACTATGTTGTGAGATTTTAAAAAGACGGAAGGCAACTAAGAATGTATAAGTTTTTGACTACTATATTCATAAAATTTGTTTTTAACAAAATTTGTTAAAAACATACACAAAAAATAAATCATTTCAAAATATGATTTGCAGTTTTCAATTTTATTATCATTTATTAAAGTATTAAATATCCTGTTGAATATAAAAAATAAAATTTCAGAATTAATCCGTAGAAAATAATTTTGATATGCATAAGCAATAAATTGAAAACAAACAATGAAAGTTCTCCTGAAAATGTAACGAGTTTTGATTGCACCATATTTTGCAAAAAATACGAATGTTTGTGTTTATTTTTAATTATGTCGCATGCCATTAAACGTAATCTTGTTATCCTGCGTTAGAAAAAAGAAAATTAATTATCTGGCATGCTTCAAGGTTTTACCGATAATAAAAAAGCCAAGAGTAATCAAAATCTCGGGTTTCAAATTTAAGGTTGCTTTTATTTTTTATTAAATAATGTCAAAAATAAAAGCGAAGTCAATTTCTTGATTAAAGATTTTGCGACGTTATACATTAGAGATTTGTCAAGAAAAAAAATTAATTGGAAATGCAGAGAAATAAAAAGAAAAACGCATATCTAAATCTTTTACTTTCTCCTCTCATGTTTCTTTTTCCTCTCAGTTTCTGCATATTTTGATATAATATTGAGATAGGGTGTGATAGTAAAAAGAGTATGATCAATAGTTTCTCGTTGTAAAATGCAAGGGAAAATATTCCACTAAAATACATATATACGTAATGTGTACATAACGAACCTAAAACAGAATGTGTATAAAATATGTAATATGCATATACAATGTGTATAAATGTGTATAAAGTAATGTTTAAGACCCAGGCAGTCCGACTCATCCTGAGGACTTGAGCAACTAATTGGACGGCCGGGGAATAAAATAATGTGTATAAAATGTGTAATATACATATACATAATATGCAAAACATACGTACATAACATATATTCATAATGTAACTATGTATAAATTATTCTCATGTAGTTTTATTATAAATTATTCTTATGTAGTTTTATTATAATATTATAATGTATAATAAAACTCGTACATAACATATACAGGGAGTAAAATTAAAATAGCAACACATTGAACTGTTTGAACTTTCTGAAAATTTGCATATAGGAGCGTCACACCAATGTTTGTAAGTGATTAATGTTTAGTAGTAATCCCAAAGAAGTCGTATCGGATATAAACAACCACTGTTTTTAAATAAAATTTTAAATAACATATGCTTTAAATGAAAGAATAGGTTGCTCAGAATGCCTAGAATCCATATTCGTAAAAAATTCAATCAACTAGCGGACTTAGAAAGGGATCAGAGGGTTAGTTGGGCATCACGAATTTGGTTGGTCGAATTGATGCACAAGGCTACTTGTCGACCAGTATAACACTACAGTCGAAATATGTGCCGCAAAATATTTAAAAGAAGTCACCGACGCTCACAAAGTTGATAATGGAGCTCCCAGAGTTAATAATCTACGGACAAGCAGTAATGTATCAGTGATACCTAACGTCATTCAATTCAATCACCTTAAGTAAGTAGGGTTAAATGCATTGTATGTCCATTAAAGGTTCCGGCACAACCACAGCAGACAGCAGAAAACATCCTTCAGCAGTTTAAACAAGCATTATTGGGGTGTATATCAAGAAATATTGTATACGGCATCTGTATTATTCAACGCTGTAATGAGCAGTGGAATATAACACAAAAAATGTAGGATTCATTCCACTAAGTCATATTTGCTTGTAAATATTATCTCGTATTTTTTCTTTGTAAATATTATCTCGTATATTTCAATACTTAAACAGATTTGTCAAGAAATTTCAGATGAATTGCATTACTCCTTCTTACATTTTCAATTTTACTTAGTGAATATGCATAACATATGTACATAATATAAGTGCATAATTCCTGTATATATCCTATACTTAGCACATATGCATAACATACCCAGATAGCATACATAGCATAACGCAGATGCATAATATCCATACATAGCATAACACGCATAATATACTTATAATATACTTACATAACGGCACATAAATGCATAATAGGCATGTATACACACGTACGAAACGTAACACATAATATACATACACAACATACATGCATAGCATAACACGTTTAACTTAGACAGACATGTCTAGAATTAGACACAAGCATAATGTACATACATATAGTATAACATACACGTACACACATAACATACATGTATTCGCACTATATAGTCGAGTAAGGAACTGCTTAAGTAAGAGTTCTTCAAGATGCATATACATATATATTTTAGTTGACATTCCGTTGTTTAGAGCTTGAATTTTAAAGCAGGTATTTTATTTAAATTTAAATTTTAATTTGTTTAGTTAGAATTCAGTTAGCTATGTAGCTACTTAACAAAGTTACAATTTAAGATTTGCCAAAGGATGACTTATGTTTATTAATGCCATTTATAGATTTATGAGTTTCACTGTAGTTTTAGCTGCTCAATGACCAAATCGAATGTAGTGGGGTGAACTTATAGAACGGTTTCCTGACATCATACATTTTGCGTAAACTAATCCTCATGCGAATAAATTACTTACTCAGTGGTTTAATTAAATTCTCATGCCAATAATCCTCGATGTTAATATTTAATGAAAATTTACGACTTTTGGGAAGAATAATACCGTTTGGAATTTAATTATTAAAATGTCTGAATGACAAAATATTGATTTTAATTCATACGTAACTAATTTGGTTGGTATTGTACAATATATATGTGTGTTTGTGCTTAATTAAATGAATTAAATGTAGCATTAAATAATAAATATTTTACTATATTTAAAGTGTTTAAAACGTGTGATAATTGAGAACGTGAAGTGGTATAAGTCACTTATATATGCATGTTAGAAGTTTATCTAGGAAATATTTTGACTATGACAAATCATATTTTTAAAGAAATACTAATAGATGTACTGCACAAAATTAATACATTTTTATAATGAAATAAATTAATAAAATAAATATTTTATAAATATGATAGCATAAAACAATTTTATTAATTACACATGTTTAATAAATATTTTATGAATATGATAGCATAAAACAATTTTATTAATTACACATGTTTAATAAATATTTTATGAATATGATAGCATAAAACAATTTTATTAATTACACATGTTTAATAAATATTTTATGAATATGATAGCATAAAACAATTTTATTAATTACACATGTTTAATAAATATTTTATGAATATGATAGCATAAAACAATTTTATTAATTACACATGTTTAATAAATATTTTATGAATACGATAGCATAAAACAATTTTATTAATTACACATGTTTAATAAATATTTTATGAATATGATAGCATAAAACAATTTTATTAATTACACATGTTTAATAAATATTTTATGAATATGATAGCATAAAACAATTTTATTAATTACACATGTTTAATAAATATTTTATGAATATGATAGTATAAAACAATTTTATTAATTACACATGTTTAATAAATATTTTATGAATATGATAGCATAAAACAATTTTATTAATTACACATGTTTAATAAATATTTTATGAATATGATAGCATAAAACAATTTTATTAATTACACATGTTTAATAAATATTTTATGAATATGATAGCATAAAACAATTTTATTAATTACACATGTTTAAAGCATGTTCACTTAGTCACAAACACAACATAATATTCATATGAAAGTTCTAATAAAAATATAAACATGAATGGATATAGACATAAATGGCAAACTTACATGAAAACCGTTATTGCAAATTGTCATTTCACAGTATACCATAAAATAATAATTTACAATCAAAATTTAAATATTTACATAAATTAAAAACAGTTGGTGTAATTAAATTAATAAAATATTTCCATAATTAAAATAACTACAATGTAGAATAATAAGCTGGTATATACCAACAAAATATACATAATTTTTTCTACATATTGCAAGATAAACGCGTTTTGAGTGAAAAACATATTAACAATAAACTATTATTTCTATTTGAAAATACACAATAACATTTTAAGCAATTTATTGTTTTAAAATGGAAATAGGGATTTTTGCAAAGAAATAAAAATAATTATTTTAATTTTTAGGAAACAAATCTAAAAAAAAATATTTTTTTACAGTGTTCTTTATATATAACCGTTAATCTTTTATCATTCAACCCCATTCAGGGTTAATAAAAGGAAGATAAATACAATGGGACTTGTGAAGCCAAGAGAAATTACCCTTGGGTGCCCTGGGTGGGGACGCTTTTGTATCAGTCTCGACAATAGGTTGTATCTGCACGTTGTCGGAATAGATTGATGTTCTATCTATTGTTTCTATTTTTTCTCTATGCTCTTGAGTGGGAAAAAAAAATCACACCCAGGTCAATATAGAGTATTAAAATGACAAAAATGAAAATATTCCTTTTGTTTACATTTTAGTAAAATGTGTTTTTCTTATAACTAATAGTTATATTATTTTTTTATAGATACAAGTGTATTTTTCTTAACATTCACTGCATTATAGAGCATATGAATAGATGCATCTGCTTTGAATAAAATACGAGACTTTCTACCAATTACTTTCTATTGTATCCCGAATATATTCTAAATGTATCTTCAAAAGCATGTACTATCAGAAAAGTACATAATGTAGTTTTTCAGATCACGGAACAAAGTGATTTGCAGTCAGATAATTGACTAATAGCTCAATGGATTGCATGCCATGTAAAGCAATATAATGAACGGCTATTATTAGTTACTGTATTAATACATTATTCATTGGTTTCATACATGTGGAAATCAAATTAATGATTAAGAATCTTGATGTTAGAAAGTTTTAACTTTTAAAAGAGGCAATAACATTAATTTGAATAGTGTTGTGTTTTTCCTGCAAATGGCCGCCTAATGAAATATATGCTGTACTCCCTTTTCATTTCACCTGTTTTTCACATGATTTGGGCAAACGGTGATGTTTTTTATTGAATTCGATTTATTTTTACTGGGCTTAAAAATGAACTTTGCTTCAGAATTACGCATTCCCTGTAACTACTTAATCTTATTGCCTTACTGAATGATATGCTATTTCAATTTCTATCCGTTGAAATCGACCGGTTTAATTGGTTATTAAATCGGTCATAAAAGGTTTAAAAGGTTTAAAGATTTAAAAGGTTTTCATATCACTTAATCTACATACGGATTAGGCTTTATAAATATCAAAATATTATAAATGCAAGACCACTAAATATCTCCCTATTTAGGGACCCGAGTATCTGAAGTACGTTTGTTAGCAAACCTTTCAATATCATCCGAAGCTATGAGTGAACAGAGCTACGGGGAAATAGAGCAATGAAGTCTTATTTAAAATTTGATGTCACAATTAGTTTTTTTCATTTTTCTCATAATTCGCACTAAAAACAAATTGAATGTATTATACTGGCACGCCTTTAAGTCCGCCCGAATAGTTTTTACGTCCAATGCCTTTTTTCTTTTCCAACATGCTGATCGCGACTTTCGTGTCGAAAGCAATCCCTTTTGATTCAATCGAATCAAATTCCCTATGTCAGTTGATACCTTCCACAACGATAATAGCTGTAATGACAAGATGGAGTTGACGGATGGAGAACAATATCTCTGAAATCCATGGCTCCAAGAATTGACAACATTATATCAAAGTAATTTACAACAAGCCATAAAATCACCATCACTTCGTAGAAAATAAAGCAAAGCTTCATGAAGATATAGCCAATCTTAAGAAAGCCACAAGGATAGCCCAAAAAATAAGATTGAAAATTAGAGAAAAAATGCACAAAAGTGAAATTTAACATCGGACGATGAGCAGAGAAGATAATTCTTATTGAATTTATGATTTCCAAGAAGCCTTAAATTGAATTTCACTTCTTATGACACATTCACTGATATGATAAAGTTATGAAATATGATCCTTTTTCATTGATATTATAGAATCTCGTCTTGTACGATATTCTAGAAATGCACTAAAAATGTTTAAGGCCAACAAGGACCGAGTGGGTGCTAACCTTCAGACGCTAATTGTTCTCATGTCTTCAAATAATTACATGGATAGACTTTAATAACACTACAGAGTCTATGTTTCCTAGCGACTGGAGACCTAAGAAAATATTTTCAGACGAATTTGTGCTGTTTCGTACTTTGTGAGGGAAATCATAAAAAAAAAACAGTTTCAAAATTACTAATATTGTCGTAGTATAACTTCTATGCATTACTGAGACTCCCATAGTTTATGTTCAATGATAAGCAGTGCATCACTATATGAATGAAGACTTGTACAATTATGTCAACTGCCAATATATGTGCTCATTGCTTGAAAAGTATTAAGCGAATACATAAATTTTAAAATATAACAAATTGGTTTTGGTTTATTTTAGCTAACTTTAATATTTATATTTCTCAGAATTTTTTTTAATTTTAGATGCAAGCAACAACTTCATTTACGCGGGTTCCCTGGTGGAATAAAACACAACACATCCACAATCATTTTATTAACCTTGCTATAATATAATTCCTTATTCGAAATTATGAAATCTGATGTGGGCAACACATGACTTTCGCTACAGAAGCAAACTCACAATCCATTAAGTTGTTCAAATTAACGCGATACCTACTTGGTATTATATCCAGTCTGCAGTTTTAATGCGTATTATTTCTCCTTGGGCAACTTAATGTATTTTAAAACGTTGCATCACCTTAAAATTCTAAAAACTTAAATATCTCAAGATGGTTTATCCTAGAGTAAAAAAATTGCTCTTATTCATTTCGCCGTTTAAAATTACCAAAACGCAAGCATTTAATAATATTTTTTTATTCTTAGCCCTTTATTCAGATTTTGATGGTTTTGTGGGCAATTTCGCAAAAAGGTTAGCTCTTCTTTTTTCAAATCGTAGCAAACTCTAATCAGTATCAAGAATCCAAATGCGATTTACAAAATTTTAAGAAATGCCATTGAATAATGTTTTTCACTACATTGAAATACATTGTCAGCTTTTCAAAATTTCAAAACCCTTAATATTTCGAGAATGTTCTATTCTAGAGTAATGGGAAATGTCTTATTTGTTTTGTCGTTAAAAATAACGTATTAAACAAAGACTTAATTAATGCATTTCGACAAATTTGGTCTCAAATTTCAGATTTTTATGCTTTTTGTGGGTCATTTCACATAAAAGGTAGATGGTATATTTTTAAATCGTACCAAAATCTGAACAGCACCAGAATATCTCACGATTAATTTGCCTACCAAATTTTGTGAAATTTAGTCGAATGGTTTTTAGCTAGAATACAAACATTCATTGAACAAACATACATACGCGCAGGCGTCAATCTTAAAATATTATTTTCGTGTTCTATAGGTGTTAAAATGTGTAGATCCATTGAAAACTCGTGGTCTGATTTTGGCTTCATTCCAATACTTTCCCTATACCTCTATTACCATGTACTGTAGAAAAAATAAAATATTCACTTATTAAAGTAAAATAATTTCCGGATTTCTATGCCACCTCCTAACAAAACTAAATTATTTATGACACCTTCTATCTTGCATAAAGAATATCTTCCATGAATAGTGATTTTGATCCAAGAGTATTAAATTAATAAATTCCACAAAATCACAGGGATTATCAGAAAAATTAAATTTCTAAAATTTTTCACGTAATTAAGTAATCCCCAATTTGATACACTTTCAAAAAATTGTCAAGTTGACGATATTGCGCCAAATACGTAGTAGAAATGATAGCAAAAGAAAAACTTTTGCTATGCAGTATCATTTTCTCTCTGATCTTTTTCTATGTAACTTCCCTCTGGTCGTTTTCTATGTTTATTTATTATCCTGTAAGTGTTGAATGGATATTTTCAGAACCGATATCAGTATTTATTGATTATCACGTATTTTTGAATCACAAGAAGTACATAAACATCGATTAATATGGAGCACTACATCTATTTTCATAAAATATTAATTAAACTGCACTTTATTTTACCTTACAGATTTATAAAGTGAATTTTAGACAAATAGTAATGATATTTTCAAAGAGCAATTGATCAGGAAAACAAATAACAAAGTTACGATGCCATAAAAGGTAATGAAAATGACAACGACAAGCATCAGGTTATAAAGTCAACGGATTGAGAACAATATCTTAAAGAGCCATGAAAATAACATTAATGCAAAAATGTTTACAACAAGCCATAAAGTCAAAATCACACGGTTCAAGGTTTTCGTGACAAAACAAACCAATCACAAGAAAATCACAAGGCCAACCTATGAAAACAGATAGTCAATATGAGATATAGACGAATTAAAAGAACTGTGGAGAAAATAAAGGTTTCGAGAAGCAATTAATGGGTACTTGAAAATCTGCGATGGAGTAAGTTGAGCTTTTCAGAGTACAAGATAATTCCCACAGAAAAATATTCAATAGCACTTAGCGCACTATTGATATTGACTGGTGAGAAACCCGGTTTTCACCCGCAATCTTAAAAGTTCTCTACAATGAAATACTCTAATCTTTTACACGTACCCGTATAAGTACAGACTATTTTAATAAATACTGTGTTTTAAGATTACTGTAGAACAACCCGAGTATTTTCAGTTTCAGCACTTTTGGGAAAATTAATGAAATATGTGAGAAATTTAATGAGTAATTTGTTGTGTGAAAGTTATATATAATACGTGTCATTAAATCAACTGACTGAAACCACCCTGTCTTATATCAATAAAAACATTAGTTGAATATTGATATAAAACCGGTTATAAACGAGTATGCTATTTAAAGTAGAAGAATAGAAAATTAGTTCATTGCTTTAAGTGGTATATTAAAAGAATAAATGAAAATCTTATTTAAATCTAACAGTTTGGCTTATGATTATTATAGCCCATTTGATGTTTATCTCTTTCATCGATCTTTATTTTAAAAGCAGCAAGCCACGTCATTTAGTAAGATTCCTTTGGGGCAATTAGCACAACGCAATCAAGTGTTATCTTTTTCTAATCTTAATACCGTATTTAAAATTAGAAATAGTCATCAATACATTTAATTAAGAATAACCTTCTTCTAAAATTAATGTAAGGATATAATTTCAATTTAATATAAGTTAACTAATGATATTACATTTCACAGAAGGATGAAACCATCTTCCTCGGGACAAGCAAGAAGCGCAACCTGAACTCGACATAACAAAATCGGCAATCGTTCTTATAACATCAAATGCTACTGATGCAGAGAAAAGCAATTGCCAAAGGCGAGAATAGAAAAATGCTTTTAAAAACCACGAAAGACGAAGTTAGCAATATACTTCAATGAATGCCAAAAAACTCCTCCCTGTCAAGAATTTACTAAATTATGCATTGCTACACATAGTCTTAAAAATATTCACCAATGATAAAAAACTCCAGGCAAGGACGTTTTCAAAAGTAGCAATTGCTTTGCCTGGAATTCTTCAGATTTAAATAGTCGGTATTACATTGACGGTGTATACGAATAACCTATTATGTTTTGAAATTTTGTGAGAACTCTGTAAACTTACGAGCTCAGGCATACCACCTTATATGCTTCAAGTCAACTGAGTTGATTTTTCATAATTACAAAAACCACAGGTAATGGTGTTACTAACTCTTGGAATGCATCATGGTAGTGACCAGCACTGACAAACTTGGACGTTGAATTCGGTTTTGGTGTGGTGTGAGATTCAGTCTAGTTGTATACAAGCACATAATGTTAGTAATATGAATTCTATTAAATGATTTGTATGACATGAAATGCATTCTGTTAAATTATATAGTATAGATTCCAAATAGATTTCAGCGTAACACAATATATTATACAGATTAATATCATGAAATTTGCACACATCGGATGAATAATGAAAATGTGAGTTCAAAGGTATGTCAAATATTCTGTACATTGAAGTTATGGTAGAATTTCAATTAACATCTGTTTTCAATCATATAGAAATGGATGTAGGGTTAACACTGTTATAAGTGTATTTACTTTCCTATGTTATTAGTATATATTTGGGTACCACGAAAGGATTACGATGCATCACCTAATGTTTAATTTGAAAAACAAGAAATCAAAGCTTCTATATATATTCCATATAGGGAAACGTATAATGTTTTGTACTTGAATTTACTCAAGGTAAGACAAAATAAATAAAAATGTATAAAAAAGCAATTAAATTATTGGTTGCAACAATACTATTAAAAGCCAGAGAAAAAGGAGTCTCTAAAAATGTGCAATTTAAAAGATGACGAATTGTTTAAGTGAATAGCAGAATAAATTGATCAGTGAATCAAACACAAAGTAGCAGCTCAAGGCTCACAAAATGTGCGCAATTTTAAGATGCATCTACAATAGTGAGCACTAATACTGCAAATAATAATAAGATAAATTAATTTCGATAACCAACCCAAAATTAAATTGCACCAAAATCATGATGACGATCAACTCTCAGACATAAATTATTATTAGTGCAAAAATACTTCAGAAAAAGTGTCAGAAATACATAATCCATGCCAAATATCAATAAACAAATTTACTGTAATTGGTAAATATGGTCCTTGATATGGGAATTCGCATAAAATGCCGAATCATTTTATAATTACTTTATAATTTGTAAATCATTATGTAATTGATATAATAATTTGAAATATAACAATTTGCAAACAAACGAATTTAATCACAATGATTTAATTCATTTACCGAAAAAAATGCAGTGTTGAAATATGACAAATAATAAAGTTAATTGTACGTTTATTTCCCTAAATAATTAAAAATTAAGTTTAATAAATAAACTTAAATATTAACAATTATATTTCTTATATTAAAATAATTTGAAAAACATAAAATATGTAAAGAAATGTATCCGCCTTTGTGTAGTGACTACTCTGTCTTAATTATCTTGTCGTCAACTGGTTGTAATGTTGCTAACGTAGTGGTTTTATTACACGGTGAATGTGTTATATGATTATTCCGGAGAATAGGTTTTTAATTTGTAATATTTATATATGTATATTGCATTATTTATTTTACTGGCATCAGTATCCCACACTCAATTCAATAATTAATACCTTTGAAAGAAATATAAAACAGCAATTGTTGACCGATATTACAGTTTTTAAACCACAAGAACAAAAAACCATACCATTGATTCTGATATATCTAATAGGATCTGGATTCCAAGATTTGACAACATTCCTTTTTGTGGATATAATGACTATTGTAAAAATAAATAAATGTTAGGGTACATCACTTAAATATTAATTAATCCAAAATAAATCAAGTAAAATATAAAGGGGATAGATCACAAAACTTCTAAAGTGTTTAGTTGGAACTTGAAAAAATAATAAAATTTGGTTAACTTTTATACATTAAAGAATAGTAAAAAAATAGTAAAATATTGTTTCTTTGTATTTAATTTTATAATGTTAACCTTCATATATTAATGATGATGGGGCTACATTTAAATATTGCATTCTGGTCTATCAAGCATATTCAAAAAATGTCTAGAATTGTCTTGCAAAATATAGGAAAAAAATAAAAAAGGAGTATTTTTTCTGTAAGAAATCTGAATCTTATCTCCCTGATATCCGTCCAAGAGTGATATTTTTTCGCTCCGCTGGCGAGATTCTGGACGATTACGATTCCATCTCTATTTTATTATGGTAAATCTTTGTATGTCATAGTGGAGGGAGTTTCTGGAAAATAAAATGAGTTTATGTGTAGCACACATTTATTGTTTTCTTACTTAATCCTAGTAAGAATTGAAAATCTTCAAGATGAAATATTTTTTCAAAATGCAATCTTTTGAAATTTGCGAAAGTTTTGTCACACATCCTGAACTTAAGCAGTGAATGTATTTTATAATAAGCATCAAGTAAATATTTTTTCCCTTAATTTTAGACGAGTACTGTTATGTTTAATTTTGCATATCAGTGATTTTATGTGTAAATGCCTTCGACATGTATTTAATGTAACACTATTTTAAGTAATTTCTATTAGAAAAATAACAAAATGTTTTTGAAGTGATTTATTGTATAAAAAACATTTTCTTGTTAACGAAACGCAAAAAAATAATGAGTACTGTATCATTGTTTACCGAAAATTCTATTCAAACATTAATAGCTTAGGATTGTGTCATGAATGTAAATATAGATATCTAATTTATCGCTTCCCAATGCATCATTTACCTTGAAGAATGAAAAAATATACCAACATTTTCAATACCAAAACTTTGCAATGTATGAAATCAGATATAGCAAAACTATAAGGGTATAAATTGGATACAATGAACTTTATTGTGTAGCAAAGATAGTGGTGTTAATAAAATACAGAAGTAACAATAAAATCGGCAGTCTCTCTTACATGATGAAAACATACTGGATAACTTATGACGGAGCAGATATCAGCAAAATTCTCCAACATTATTTATGTTTCACTTAACATTATGACGCAACATTCGCTTTACATGTGACATTATGACACAACATTCACTTCACATGTGACATTATGACGCAATATTCACTTTACATGAGCTATTATGACGCAACATTTACTTTACATGTGACATTATGACGCAACATTCACTTTATATGTGACGTTATGACGCAACATTCACTTTTTATGTGCCATTATGACGCAGCATTCACTTTACATGTGACATTGTGACGCAACACTCATTTTACATGTGACATTATGGCACAAATTGTTGTCAGGCCCGTAACAATGTATCAGTCAGCGGTCGGTCCAATCAAAATTGGACGAGAGGATTACCTAGCTCTCCAGAAAAAGAAGACGCATCTGTGACGCCTTAAAAAAAGCTGGCTTCATTGACAGTAACGGAAATAATTATAGCAATATCTATCAATGATGCTTTGAATGATTATACCTTTGAATTGTTGATGCCGGACCAGAGATGGAGGTATTGTTGCGATCAGAAATGGAAGCATTTAAGTGCTGTTTTGCTGTATATTGTTCCTTCTTACGCTGTGCTTGTGAATAAATGTGATAGTTACAGGAAATTTGATTTATTTTTGTATCTTGAACAAGCACCCATAATTACAGTGGATACGTCACAAATTGGTGTCAGAAGTGAGACAAGAACTAGTCCAAATGTTTGTATAACTAAAACGTTTATTCACAAGCACGGCGTAAACAGTAACACTATACAGTAAGGCTGTACTAAAATGCTCCACTAATGTCACAAAACAACGAATACTATTCTCAGATTATTGACGAAGTTAGTTTCACAAAACATCCGCTACAATTCTTAGAACATTGACGAAAATGAACACAATTCAATGTAGCTGGTATCACATCAACTGTTCTCTAAACGAAGTGATAAATCTTTTTATGGACTCTAATGGAACTTCTGGAGATAACTTCTCTCCTATCTCGTTGAATATCGGGTATTTCGAGGTGTTTCTTTCAACTTCAAAAAATCGTAAAATGTCGCCAAGTTGGCGATAAATTGAAAAATCGAACAACCCTAGACTTACGTCATAGGAAAGGTTGCCTGTACAGATGTTTTCTCCGTCTGGCATTCAAATGTTACTTCCGTAACAGCATTTTACACGCTCATAATAATATATACTTAATCAGAGTTATATATTTCACCGCTAGTATTTCTTAGCATACACTTTTGAATATTTACTCATTATAAAAATAAGGTTTTAAAAAATCTTCTCTCAGCATAAATATCATCTTATGATAGAATGCTAGCATTATTTTTTTGGTTTAAACTGTACCTAGATTAAATCATATGTATTTTGAAAACTGTAGTGATTTGGACTATTATGCAAAATATTAAATATTTCTAAGTAAGCAAAAAAATGTGCAATTTATAAGTAACAGGTATTATACCGATTTTAAATTCTTACTTTTCATAACGTATAAATAAAAATGCTTATATACACGCTCTAAGAAGTAATATATTCATTTTACCTTAACGACATTTTAATTAAATCTATCACATCACATTTATCCTCATTTTGTGCAGTGTGTTTTTTGAAAAGTTTGGCAAACGGAAAATACAACTTATAAATCACATTTAGCTGGCATTTTTATTTTTCAGAAATGTGTGATTTTTTTCTCCAGTTTAGTTTTGGCAACTTTCCAAAATACTTTGGATTAGAATTCTGCTATTAAAGTACACATATTGAACGTGGATTTCTCTTTGATGTACGAAGCATATTGCTTAGAGAATATTTTAACCCATTAAATTTGTACGGTTTGATATAAAAGTAGACTAGAAAGTATAAAATATAATTTTACGTTTTCACTTTCCTTACAAGAAATGCTAATGCACAGGGAAAGTATTGGAATCATTTCGAAAATCGCCAGTCGAGTTTTTGACGAATCAACATGTTTTCGGATCTCTAGAATATAAAAAATCCGATGTCGGCAGCACAAGACTTTCCTTATATAATGCAATGAATGTACTACTTTTACAATAAAAGAATAGATTATTTTTATAGTAGTTATTTATATTATTTCCAAAATATTGAATTTTTACCAATGAGTCGTCATTTTCCATGTCGTCATCATCAATGAGTCGTCATTGATTTAGCATCATTTTTATCCATTTGGCGAGTTTTTCGTTATTTTAGCAACATTTAAAAGAGTCGCCGAGTAGACGACATTCCACCAAATTCGTCGCCAAAATCTCGCCAAGTGTTATGGACGAAGAAATAAGTTATTCTTACAGCAGATAAACGACTATTGGAGTTCAAATACAAAAGTATTACTCAAAGTATATTTTTCATGAATGGAACTAGCTAGATCCACGAGAATGATGTCACCCAATTTATCGCATAGTATTACATATGAAAAGTTAACATGTTTCTAAATGGGAAATATTTTTTTTTTATTTTATATGACTTTTTGATAATTTTTTTGAAAGATGTGTAATATCTCGAGAACGGTTCATGTTAGCGTTCTAAAATTTATGTCAATCGTTTTCTAAAGAAAAATTACATAAGAAATGTCTATTTGCGTAACTTCATTAGCGGTTTTGATTTTTTGACGATTTTTTTTTAATTTCACTCGAAAATTTAGGGGGGTTCTGCACATTCGACTGCATGTAAAAACAATAGACTTCCAGTGTATACGGATTATGATTTTTGTACCAAATTTCGTTTAAATCGGTCCATTCATTCGTCAGTTATCGACGACACAGCCTCACTGGCAGACACACACCCACACGCACGCCTACACACACACCACTTTAAAAATGTTTGATTCGTGATCAGGGATGTTTGAAACGTGCTCTCCCGTCGAAAACTCGAATTCGAATTTTCGACCCCGTCACAATACTTCCCTTATACATCATGTATATAAGGAAAGTAAAAAAAAAACTATTTTAATGTGACGCCTGCGTGTATGTGTGTCTGTACAATGTATGAATCTACTCTAACTCAAAAACTTATGTACCACATTTTATAAAATTTTATAGGTATGCCACTTGTGGGTTACCCGTGTTCTGATTAAATATTGGTACAATTGGAGATAAAAGAGCCAGCAATTTTTTTGCAAAATAGCCCGTAAAAACCGACAAACTCTATAATAAAAAAACTATGTATGCTCAAATATATCAATTAAATTCTTGTTTCATACATAATTTTTGACAATGAAGTGAATAAGACCAACCCTATTGCACTAAAACTAGCCGTTCTCGAGATATTTTAGTTTTCTTTCAATTTTGCTTCCACGCATTTTAAAATACGTCCAGTTACGACATGAAAACGAAAATTGATATAAAAGTGCAATATCATTATTATATCAAATTATTATGCCTGTTATTTTGTGCAGTTAAACTCAATTTAATGAGTTTTTAAAAAAATAAAAAGAAAATTAATTTGAGTTTGTAGGGAAGTCATGTGCTGATCAGACATTTTTTTTTCTCAGTGAATATTTTTGTCATGTTAATTGCGGCTGAACAGGTCGCTTTCACTGGCTTTCAATAAATTCATGGCATTTTTTAAAATTCTGACTATAATAATAAATAGTTACTGTCTGGGTAATATGGAAGTTGACGCTACTTAGTGATGGTTTACATTATGCGAAATACATAAACAGTGTAGTGTACAGTCCTTGTGCAATACATGATGAATCTTTAAAAATTACAAAACTGCTTAACTGTGGTCTGAAAATAATCAAATCTAAGGTTTTTGTACTTCAATAATTAACGAATTTATATTAAATATATGTGAATTGACTATTTTGTGTATATTCACTATTAGTTATATTGTCGAATTTCCAAACACTGTTTTAGAAATAATGCGAAAGCCAGTTGCATGAGGAAATATAAATATGCGTCGTTCTTAAATGAAACTGTATTTATGTTCCGCCTAAACATTTTCAAAAACAGGGCTTAATTTTTATTTGTTAAGGTTACTACAATAAACATTTTTATAGAAGTTTAAAGGTAAAAATTGGGTAATCTTATGAATGTAATATGTGGTTTTTAAAGGTAACATCTGTTCGACCCAAAAGTATTAGCTTAACTAAAGGTAATTACGTTTGGTAAAATTTGGCTCGAGTAGTCAGACCATAAGTTAAATCATCCTACCATCTGTTTTTAAAGAACACATGTTGCATATCCAACTGTTTATATAATTTATTCCATCTTTTGGGGACCATCAACAAATATTGTACTACTACTTTTCACTTTTGAGAGCAATAATGTACATTTTCTAATAATTTCTTTACAATTTAAATATTTTGTAGACCTTGCATAAATTTTTTTACTTTGATCATATTTAAAGAACAGAATTTTTAATGGATCACTTGTTGATACATAAACATCTGATTCACTAAAAATCCTATTTAACAGTTTTTCGTCGAAATTAATAAGTTTTTAAGAAACTAAGCAAAAGAAACGGAGGTATTTGGAATGATGATTTGTAACTGCAAAATGATTAGTGGATTAATTTATAACATTTTCTAATAAAGTACTATACAAGCAATCAGAGTATAATTTAATACATGTATTCTCCTTCGAAATAATTTTAAAATAATTATTTCAATGTTTTCAAATCACATTTAGTAAGTCCTTAATAAAATCTCAAGTAAAATATATTTATATATAGATTCATTATTTTAAATTCTGTAGAACAATTTATTTGGTATCTCAATGTGAGACCAGAAATAGATCTCACACTTTGATGATTTCTCACACAAACTTACATGTGTAATTTATTGTGTACAGAAAGGTAAACAATACTGCCAGTCTGGATGGCGCCGGGTTTTACGACACGTGAACCCAAAAGTTCACAAAATCATAAATATAGGGGCCAGCGTGCCCTTACGAGGATGTGAACTATGTCATGGGATAAAGATTATTAGAAGACAGCACGATGACTTAAGAACGAGTTCGACATTATGATGCAAAGATATGACGAAAGAAGATACTTAGATATGACTTAAAGATATACTGGTGCAACATTATGCTTGTGCGACATTATGTGCAATATTAAGAGTGAGAAGTGCAATAGTAATACCCGTGCGACATTATGAGTCAGCATTACAGGATGATTGTCGAAATACCTGGTGGTGACAAAGTACAAGACAAATTTGAAGGTATGTGTTCCTCAAAAAATGTCAGGTTATAAAGGTACTTTAGGCGTAATATCACTGGTCTCACATGCTATCTTCCTAAATAATTAGTAAGCAGATTAGTTATTATAATTGAATTTAATAAGTATTTTATGTTTGTAATAAATGTGTTTTTGTTAAAGTTAAATGGGTGTAATCCTTTTGGTAACATATTAATTAATTATTCCTTTACAGGATTCACTCAGAGGTTAAATAATTAGAGGATTTAATAGTGGCACAATAATGCAATTACAATTTAATTAATGAGTCCACAATGTGCGAATTTACGGCCATATTAAGATATTTTATGTTAATGATAATTAATTGAAAAGTTCAACTAATAGTTTTATTTCATTTAGTTCCCACACTTAATATGATATATAATATTGTTCATTTAGACACATATGTCTAGATATTGAGATAGAAGTGCTTAATACATTAAATATGTATTATTAGCGATTTTTGAATTAGGAGTAGTGGACTACAGTTATACTTCTTTGTTGTCATATTTAGGTCATTTAATAACAAATATGTTTTCTTCTGTATTAAGATACATGGATTCTAAATATATTTAAAAGATAAAACAATTCTATCATATTAAATATGTTTATGTTACTACAACCGCAACAGAATGGTTATTTCTTTATAATTATGCTGAGTAATATTATATTTTTGAATAATTTATAGATAATTTTTAATTGTCAATAATCGATATTATGTGTGTTTGCAGCATATCTAAAAATAATTAGTTCCTCTTGACCATTAAATAATAGTTATAAAATATCACTTCGCAAAGAATAAAAACTATTTTATATAGAACTATGCTTCAAAACCTTCACAGAATATATTGAGCTACAACAATTAAGAAAATAAATGTCAACCTATAAAAATTGGATATTTTTTCATAATTTTGCTTTTTAATTTAGTGCTATTTTTGCAATATTTTCATAAATTTTCTATAGCACTTTCTGCTGAAAAAGTAAAAAAAAAAAATATTGAAAAAAGTAATTCATTATTAAAAAAGTTTAAAAAAACTTTTATCATATTTACTTAATCATATTTAAAATATGGTGTATCATTAATTTAATGTATTTTCAAATATACATGTACGGCGAATTTTACTCACTCATGAAAAATTCATCAACAGTCGCCATTATACAATTCCGTAAAATACGACACACATCGATTATGTTTTCAATTAAAAATTAATGTCCACTGTTTAAATCAATAAAACTCTATACTTGCACCATAAGCAGTTAATAAAAGAAAGCAAGTTAACTGTAAGGAATAAATAATCTTACCATTTTTTTTTAAAATAAAGAGGAACATTAATTCATTACATGACCATTTTCGCAAAACACTAAGATTTGGCAATCGAAACAAAAATAAAGAATAAAATTTAAATGAATAGAAGCAATTTAAATGACTCTAACATTCCAAGAATCAAGTAAATAAAACAAATGTTATGTAGAATAGTAATTAAAAGAGATTTCGATTCAAAGTATCAGCGCAGGATGAAATTGAATTTATCATTCTTTTATAGGTAAAATGGTGCAAATGCGAAAGTTTAGAAAAAACTTAACAATCATTTAGCAGTGAAAAATTCTCTAAAGTTAATTATTATATTTTGTGGACTTTGAATAAAATTATATGCATAAGCACTAATGTAATATCTATGCATGTTTTTAGAAATATACCGTTAATTAACCAGTGAATGATGCACTTTTGAACAGTAAGACCGTTATCACATACTTCTGAATAATAAAGATGTCCAGTTGTACTCTAAAATGAATAAATCTATATCTCCTGTAGGAAGTTTAAACATCTTTGTTCAATAAAAAATAGTATATTGAAACGCTTTTGCTCAATACATTCAGCTTTCACATTACACATGATTGAATAGGCATACGCTCATATTGTTTTAGTTTTTTTAGTGTATTAATATGTAATAATCTTTTTGTCTAAAAGCAGAAAAATCTGATATGGGCAATACATGACTTTCCTTATATAATGTGATGAATTTACTACTTTTACAGTAAAAAAAAATAAGTTTTCCTTATAGTAGATACTAATATTCTTTCCAAGATATTGAATTTTCGACAATTAGTCGTCATTTTTATTGATATATCGTCATTTTTATCCATTTGGCGAGATTTTCGTTAATTTGGCAACATTTCAAAAAGTCTCCAAGTTGGCGACATTCCGCCAAATCCGTCGCCAAAATCTCGCCACGAATTATGGTCGAATAAATAAGTTATTCTTAAAGCAGATAAATTACTATATTAGCGTTCAAATACAAGAATATTACTTAAAGTATCTTTTTTCATGAAAGGAACGAGCTAGATCCACGAGAATGATGTCACCCAAATTAGCGCATGGTATTACATATGAAAAGTCAACATGTTTCTCAATAGGATATATATATTTTTTAATTTTATATGACTTTTTGATAATTTTTTTGAAAAATGTACAATATCTCGAGAACGGTTCATATTAGCGTTCTAAAATTTATGTCAATCGTTTTCTAATGAAAAATTACATAAGAAATATCTATTTGCGTAACTTTATTAGTGGTTTAGATTTTTTGACGATTTTTTCAAAATTTCATTCGAAAATTTAGGGGGTTTCTGAACATTCGATTGCGTATAAAAACAATAGGCTTCCGGTGTTTACGGATTGCGATTTTTGTACCAAATTTTGCTCGAATCGGTCTATTCGTTCGTCAGTTATCGTCTCCACAGACTCACTGATCCACACACACATACTTTCACACACACACACATACTTTCGCACACACACACACACACAGAGAGAGACATCATTTCAAAAATGTTTGATTCGTGATCAGGGATGCTTGAAACGTGCTCTCCCGTCGAAAACTCGAATTCGAATTTTCGACCCCGTCATAATACTTTCCTTATACATTATGTATATAAGGAAAGTAAAAATACATGCAGTGTGCCATAATTTAAATAAACTCCAAGAAAAAAAAAATTAGCCCTATTGCGCAACTTGGACTTTTTATAAAATTTAGCCCAATTTACATTATTCTGCAAAAGTCGTAGCAGAACTCGACTGTAAGGATTTTCTAAAAGTTAAGAATGTGTTCTCACAATATTCATATATCAGCTTCGTGCTTATATGCGTGTGATCACGGAATAGCCGATATCTGTGATGCCAGCAAGAAATTTGGCCACAAATTTGGAAGACCTACCTATATCCCAAATGCCCCCTACTGTATAATTAGTTAGAGGACACATTTGTAAAATGTATCTGACTATGAATTGGCTTATTTTGGTATTATACTGTTCTGTATAGACACCCAAGTCCTACTTTTCCCGAACGTCTGAATTTAAAATGAATGTCAAACTAATATAAAAATATATACATACACATGGTACTCTACTTGTATCTGAGACAGAAAACTAGGTCCCTAAAATCTAGAATAATATATATATATATATATATGTACTTGGTTTTCGCTTTTTTTTCCTAAGTGGGAAGACTGCCGTTATGAACCCTATTTTTGCACCGAACCAAAATATTTCCCTAGCAGAAAGCTACAGACCAATTAGCCTTTAATCAAGGCTTTCATCAAGATCCCTAAGGTAGGAGTTTCCTAGCATTTACTCCGCCGCACAACGGTAGATGGCGCTGTTGGTTCTCTTTGGTGATAGAAGAAGTACCTGCCCATTGATCCTTGCAGCTCACAATCCGAGAACTGCTTCCTTAGCTCGCGTATTAATGCAAGCCCCGTCCATAACTTCAATTTTTAAATCTATTTTCATGATGCACAATTATTTTGTAAATGATTTTATGAAATTGTACGTCTGTATTTATCTAAAAGTTTAAACTAAACTTGCAAATCCTAATTTTAATCCACACTGCTATTTCCTTTGCCACAGACTCCTGCTTTTCTGCCCTCGCCCAACATCATTTTCAGCTACACCAGCTATCGCCACTGCAACACGAGGTATCCACCATCCATCAACATACTTGATCACCTTCCTCTCAGCACCCAAGGAAAGAAGTGTCAATGTTTATCTAATTCTATATCGTTATTCTACTACAAGTGAGCAATTTATTACTAATACAAAGGTAGAGGTAAGTATCATTCTGGCACATTCTGGCTCCGTAATGAAGGGTCTTGGCTTGGCTTTATATATACATATATTAGGAAGGATTTGAATAATGAAACAGTGACTTTTGCAATGAAATATTTCTGCTCCTGATTTATTTTCTGTGAAAATTATATACTGTATATTTCTATGCTCTTTTGCTTGATAGGTTTGAGCAACTAAGCATCCATTGTAATGAATGAAATATCAAAATTTATAGGTTTTTCTTAATTAAGCACGCTGCATTTTGCAATAAACAACCTATCAGAATTCACATGCAATATTTCTTTATTATACAATATTTCGTAATAAATGAACACTTCAAATGTACATTTTTTCCTTTTAATATTTAAGTAAGCACGTTGTGTTTCGTAACGAAGTAGCTATGAATATTTACAAGATTTTGTTTTTTGTTGTTATTCAATGTAGCATTTGAATAACAACGAAATTCAATATTTAGCAGAGAATGTACTTTCAAAATGTATACTTATTTTTTCAATATTATTCAACTTTAAGTACGATGTATCACGTTATGAATAAACTATCACCATGCACAGGTTTTTTCTTGATTCATTTTTCAGTGTAAAACCACACATTGCTTAATAAATAAACTATCAAAATAAATATTTTTCTTATTGTATTATTATAATTATTCATTTTTATTATTGACTTGAATACAACTTGAGCATTAACTTGTGTTTATGATTAATACACAGTTTCGTGTCGCATTTAAATATATTTTTAATAATTCGATAAAATTTTTCTACAAATATGAAGAAACTAAAGATTAGATAATACAGTTAATAATTGAGTTTAATATTCAAAATATTAAGTTTATGTAGTCAATCCTATTTGCCAATTGAATATTATATCAACTAAAGATGCACCAATAAAAGGAGCAGATACATTGAATGATGAAAAATGTTATTCCATTTTACAAAATAATCTTTAATCTGAGCAATTTCATGCAATGCTACTAAAAGAAAGCAACAGTTCCAAAAGTCAAAAGACATTTAACCTTGGTGTTTTATGGGTAGTGGTGCTTTGTTCAGACTTCAGGATAACAGATCCTAACAACCATCCATTGTAATTGATTGATGTTTTGGTTTATCTATTTTGTTACTTTCTTTACAGGAACCTTTCAGGGAGATTGAGAGGACGCAATAAATAAGTCTTGGGATACAGTAGATATTGAGCATTCCCCTTCGGCTATTAGATGAAACTTAAGGTGAATTTAACACATAAGTGAAGTCAAAAAGAAAGTCTGTGAACGTTGGGAAATATTTTGTATATACTAAATGCATGTGTATTAAATCTAAATTTAACTTGTCGGTTTTTGAAGACTTCAAATCAATAATATAAAGCATTTATAGCAATATGATTTTTTTTTAAATGCTGCATTCTTTAACTTAATTGTTTCTATATATATCGTAGTTTCATATATTTTTAAAAATCCCATTATCCAAATCATGTTCAGTGCTGAATCTGTAATAAGTTTTGTACATACTTCTTTTATTTTGGTTTCCTTTAGTTCTTTATAAACAGAATGATATTAATAATACGATATATATATATACAAGATGTCCCAAAAGCATTGACCTCTGCTTTTATTCCATAAATATTGAACTTAGACATATATAATAAATTACAATGTTGCGTAAGAAAGGTACAGAATTTTAAGAAATCGATTAAAATTTTCAAGGGAATTAAATTTTAAGAAATACAAAATTTACACTTTTATACGGCCCTCGTACAAAAACATTTCCAATGAGTAAAATGTGCCAATACACTAATGAAGTGATGTACAAAATTTCAGGGTTTTATCATAAAAAGTCCCAGAGATATGAAAAGACAAAAATGCCGACTTAAAGCACTTTTCGATGCATCGACATGGGTTCTTAGAGGGTAAAAATTATGTCAGCAGATCGCGTTTCAGGGGTCATACACAAATTACTAAGGAAAACGATTACATCAATAAATAATGATTTTGCTCTTTATTGGTACAAAAGGATTTACACTGTGTAGAAATAATAACTTTACACAAAAATTACAAAGCTTGTTCAAAATGTTTTCCATCCATGCCAATGATCCTTAATGGATCTTTGGCATGGAAGGAAATCTTTAATAGATAAGAAGCAGACATTTTTTGCCTATGAAGCATTTATGCTTGCGTTATTTGCACTCTTGCTGTAGACATTTACATTTTACTTTCTGATTAATCCCTCACCAACTTTGTTTAAACATATCTTGGGGACATTTTATGATAAAATGCTAAAATTTTGTACAGCACCTTATTAGCGTATGGGGCACAATTTACTTATTGGAAATGTTCTGTACGGAGACTGTAAAAATTATAAATTTTGTATTTCTTCAAATTTAATCCGCTGAAAATCTTTATCGATTTCATAAAATTATGTACCTTTCTCAACGCAACTCATACACACACACACACGCACACACACACACACACACACACACACATACATATCAATAAGTATGTGTGGATAAAGCCATATGATGCAACGAAATCTTTTCCCAGACCATAACACGGCCCCAACCGCCTTGTGTTCTTCCAGCAATGATTGATGAGTTTTTCTTATCTGATATATTACGCGTTATACGCCAACTGTTGTTCTATGAAGCAGAAAATGTGACTCGTCGAAGACAGCAAATTTTTGCCAAAAGTGGAGGTCCAAATGCTATACTGCAGGAATAAGATCAAGGAGAAGGCGACCGTGATGTTTACCATATTATCTCTCCATGGCCGTGACTACAATCTCTCATCCAGCAAAGCCACGGCCACTTACCCGACGGGATCATTCACCGAGCAAGGTCCGAAGAACACCCGCTAAGCCCAGTCGCCGGCCTGATCTAGACTCAGGTCAAGAATAGACACAGTACATGCGATCACAGCCACCTGGAAGGGTCCGAGACCTAACTGCCTCACCGGTACGACGGCCTGTTCCCCGGATTTTTATGCCCCCAGGTTGGAGGACTAGAGCTACAGAGCTAAGATCCGTAACCACCATCTGTTGGTGGCCCACCGAGGGGGGGGGGGGCAAATGGGATACTACAATGCAAATGTAAATATTTTCTCCCGACGTACTTTTGTCAACATATAGTTACAGTGACTAACCGTCTGCTTCGGATTACCATACGCAGCAAGGTCTGCTAAACTGTCGTTAGCTCCATAGTACTTCCGTTAACCCCATGGTTCATTAGACCAGTAGGTTGCTCCACTTCGGAGCCAACTTTCACCTCTCACCTCAATGGCGCTTTATGCTCCGCAATTTCCACGTCGTATTCGCAATAATGTCATTTCTCTAATGATGAAACACTCTAACCACAGCAGTACTTGAAAAGTTCACAAACTGTGCTGTTTCGAAAATAGTGCTACTCTTGTCCCGAATCCCGATAATCATCATTTTTTCCAAATCTGATAAATTGTTCCTTTTAGTCATGACAGCAACGAGTGATATGTTTCCAGATTGCCCGCACCAAACCTTATATAACCTCCTAGTCAACTCACGACACAAGTGCCTTCTTTCACTGGCTATGCGCTGTTGACGTCAAAAGGAGAAGGTGGTCACAAGAATGTTACTCGACCCTGTAGTTCTCAAAACATGCTGGCTATGCTTTTCTCTAACTCCATGTTCTGCCCCTTGTAGAATTTTTATATTATTTAACACAATATTAGCTTAGCAGGTTTGAATGTATTTTCATATTTTTCAAAATTTAGATTATGGTTTCAGTTTATTTAAAACATTCGGCAAATGAAGGCAATTAGAGTTTAGTAACGAAAAATCGATCCCTTGCAGCAGAGTTATTGTTATCTGTGACTCAAAGCTAAAAAAGAGCTTCTAAAAATAATTAGTAAACATTAATTAGTAAAATCCAATAAGCTTCATTTGAGAAAATTTTTGAAATTACACTTTTTTAATTGATCTGTATGAATTAAATTCAGTAAATTATGTTGATTAAATTGCATTAAAAAAGTTCTGCTAGCTAAACTATAGTAATTGAATTGTGTTCATTGAATTATATTAAATGTGAAGTTAAATTTGTTATTAAATTGTGTTAATTATGAGAAATAAAACATGTGTTAATGTTTCTTTTTAAAATGATAACTTAATAGTCACATTAAGAATCTGAAAAGACATAGTTTGAAAATATAGCACAATACGTTTAAAATTAATTAGTAGATAAAAAACACAATAGTGATTTCAATATTGTAATATATTGATTAGATATTGAAATATTAAATAGCTGTAAAATAAATTTATAATAATGAGAAATTAAAGGTAAAAAATATATTTTGCTGTAAAATTAATTGTAAATGCTTTTGACACATATCTATCCAAGCGGTTGTGGGTGTTAGACCTTAATATTATATGTACGTTAAGAAAACTTTAAATTTAATAGGGATTTATATGTTTGTTTAAGTTAAATTTCATTTAAAATATCCAACTGGGATATATTTTCCTTCCAATACATATTACATATAAATGTATTATATTGTTATGGGGTCAAATACACAATCCTGAGATTTTACAAAGTCTACCCATTGTGAGTAGCTACGAATCAATCAATCAACTAATTTCTATTATATAATGAAATGAATATTCAACCTAAACGGTAATAACAATAAAAATCTTTGCAATTTTTAGCGAGATTGAATTACTAATAAGCTTTAAATTGTTATTTCTCATACTATACATTTGCTAACCAGCCAAAAAAACTTGGTACTAAATGCGCTAAATTATTTAATAAACCCGACAGATATGTACACAACAGAAATTGAATTTCACTGCTCATTTCTTAGGAAATATTACCATATATATTTTACATCAACATTATTTCAAAGTACTACCTCACTTCGTCTAAGATAAAACGAAACATATAAATTAAATTTAGATATTGTGAGATTGTAGATTATGTCAATGTATGGTTTTCTGCCTTCTAGGATTTGATTATCAGCAAAAATCTTCGCATCAAAATTCTTGAACATGACACTCGAAAACTCATTTTCTCCCAAGAATTGGAAACATGTTGCTTCAGAATATGTTAAAGCAGTATATCCCGTGTATGCTATGCAGACATTTTCCGAGACATAAGAGTGTGATTTGATGCATACACAAATAAATTAAATTGATATTTGTATTATTATTTCATTGTAAATTGATATTAAAATATCAAAGAATTCCAATGCACCTCTCAATGCACCGCTCAATGTCTTATACAAAACAGAACACGAAATCGGTGTGTAATTAAGTCACCATCCAGTAAGTATTTATCTAATATGTGTTCAGTAAGTTTTAATTTAGCGTTATCTAGTAAGTTTTCCTCATGTATGATTATTTTTATCAATTCAGAATGCATTATATATTAAATGTATTATGCATTTAAAATATATCATACATTTTTATCTCTATATGGTATGTCTTTTAACGTCTTATAACTTACACGTAGTGTTTAATTTTTTATTAATTGTTTAGTGAGCTACATTAAAGTTCTTTTAAAATATCATAGCCTATTTTAAACACATTAACTTTTTATTTCTAAAGCGATTGAAATATAATAGTCATAAGTTAATGCATAAGTTAATACTAGTAAATACTCCTCTAAAAGCAATATAAACCGTTATTTTTTCCGACTTGGAGTAAAAACAACAGTATAATTTCGTTTTGTGGACTCTGCCAGATAGATGCTTGCTCATATTCCGTGACGTCAGCTACTGATCTCCATGAATATACAAGACATGCTAGATTTACGTGATATTTTATAAGGTATGTACTTCACGTAAGTACTGTTTAAAGTCTGAAGTGTGATGTTGGAAATCATCAAGTTTATAAAGATTCTATAGATTATGTGATAGCATATAAAATAGTTGACTGCAGTATATTTTCAAGATAAATGGCTGTTGTCAAATCACCATGTTGAATAGTGAGGGAGATAGGTTAAATGAATAAATTAGACAACTTGATAGATCGGAAAACAGGATTCGTTCCTGAATACTTCAGGACTGACTCCAATGGATACCGTCCAGGATTTCCGAGTACTACACCACTCCAAATAGTCATGCATATGTTTGTTGGTCAATGGTAAGTAACTATCTTAAAATACACCTAGAATAATGCCTATCATATGCCGTTCATCAACAAATGAGGTATCTAAAATTTAGATGATACATTGCATAATTTTAGATGGAGAAAGGAGACGACATTAGTCTTCTTATGCCTTAGCATAAGATAAGTTATGCGATCGCTGCCATAAATCTTTCCTTTACCTCAGATGTGGTAGTTATGTGAGCTCTCTCAGACCCACAGCTGCCAACGTGGCATTATCAAGATGGAAGCTGATATATATGTCTAACAATCTGGTTTCTCGAACTTGCTCACTTTATCGTACAGACTACAGTTGCACCATAGAGACATATTCAGAGCTACTTAATGTTACTAAATCTCAAAACTAATTAAATGTTGTTTGGAGATAGGACTGCCACTAATTATATGGGCCCCAGCATGCTCTCTCCTCATACGTTCTGGAAAATTTCGAAATATCCATTGCCGATAAATTTTTAATTATTTGCATATCTTGCCGAAATACAGGGAGGGCAACAAAATGTCGTAATTATTAAAATAAAAATTATAAATAATTCTTCATTTACATCCTGGGCAAATTGCAGTGGCCAGTGTGCCGAACCTTTAGTCCGCTAATCATCTTCAGAAAGTCCCTACATAGGACTCTGAATTTACAAAAAAAAATCAATTATTTATATTTACTACGTTGTAAATAAATAAGCAGATACTTCTATTTTATAGAAGTACTAAAATATATTATTGATAATATAGCCAATTGGGAATAATAGATTTCATGTAATGTATTCAAAAAGCAACTGACACTGGAATATTTCTTCATAAAATGCATTTGAAAATTATTTCCGATAGCCATATTTTATTAAACGAATTCACGAAAATAATGCATTGTGCTAGAATTACAAACCCAAAGGACCTTTAGAAGAATCTTTTTAAACATAATTTGAATCGTTATTCAATTAATCTTAGTGAAGACAATTGATCTTCAATATTGAGTTCTTATAAAAAAATACACGTTTCGAATTACGACATTATTCGAAAGAGAAAAGTTCCCGATTTAGTTTTTTTAATATAAAGACACAGGTACATAATCGAATAATTTTTGTAGGCTAATCCAACTTGATCCCCGATGTGGCAGTTACTTTGGCGTCCGAAGGAAAAAGATATCCAAGTCAACCCAAGCTGATTTAGACAAGACTAATAGAACAAGAAATCAGGTGGGAGGAGGAAACTGGTCAGACGTAAGGAGTACGGCACATAATTGACCAGGATGCGACGCAAACTGAAGGCCGTATGAGTAACAAGACAGGATGAGTGGTTATGAATCCAATTTGGAAATAAATAGTGAAATTGTGCTCGTGCTAAAATCCTTCCATGTAGCCATCCTTCACAAATATTTTGTTGCTGTCAACAATCAATTTAGTGAATTAATATCCATGTAAATTTGAACTACTCTTCGGTAGCGTAATCAAGTGGACAGTGCATTATATTTGGCAGTTTTTTACACTTGCTGCTCTTACTCTTGCTCAGTTCTTTTAGCAGTCAATTTTGTCTCAACCCATTCATTCTGCAGGCAAGAAAACCTTCATAGTTGTATATCTCACTGATCGGTCGTATACTGACGTATGTAGTCGCATGTAATTGTTCCATTGCTTGTTCTTGTTGATTGCCTCTGGAATCAGATTATAGGACTTCTAAAACCTAGTTGATCCATCTTAACTTATTCAATTTAAAATTACAATTCTGGCTTCTTTATAGTTATCCATTGATAGTTTTACGTCCATTTTATATCTTCTTCAATTTGTTTGTAAACAACGTTATACGTCTTATATATTCCGTCATGTATCTGTTATATTTCCGCTGCCGTCATCACAGAAGTGCCAAAAATAGCCAACGATTTCTAACTAACTCTTCTTTCTCAATTCTTTAATAGTTAATTTTGACTCCACTCAATTATTCTACAGGCAGGAAACACCCCAGGGTTGGATATCCTATTGGTCAGTCGTATACTGATGTATATAGTTGCATGTAATTGTTCCATTGATTGCTGTTGTTGATTACCACTGGAATCAGTTTATAGGATCTCTAGAAACCTTCTTGGCCCATCTTAACTTATTCAATTTGAAATGTCAATTATGGCTACATTATACTTATCCCATTAAGAGCTTATGCCCATTTATATCTTCTCCAATTTGTTTGTACAAACTGTTAAAAATTTTATATATTTCGTCGTGTATCTGTTATATATATTTTTACTGCCATCATAATGTTTTGACGAGATTTCTTAATCTCTCGACACCTGTGTAAAAATGTCAAAATCATGAAAATCTATATTATATATTTATATCTATATTTTTATGTATCCTTTAATATATTCAACCCTGTTATTATACCCCTCTCGTCTTATATATATGCAATTTATATTCTACATTTATCTATAAGTTTCAAAGGAATATTCAGCCATTTTAATTCTTTTAACGCGCACTGTGAGAGAGAGAATTATTTTCCCTTATAAGTTCAAGGTCTGCATTCGGGTGATGAAAAGCCTAATAAGATTTCATATGTACATGTTCTTCGGCAGTTGAAATCGGAAGTAATGTAAAGGTTTCGATTGTTCTATGTATATGCAAGCGGTCCAACGTACAGAAAGTCTAGACTGGGCGTCGGGGCAAGCCTGCGGCAGATGGTGAGAACTTATTTCTCGGCATGTATGTTTTCTTGTTTGGTTCTGAATCTTATGAGTCTCGGAAGGTTATATAAGCTTGGAACGCAAAAATTCGGCGCGCATTCCCATCCTGAATACTACACGGAGATGTGGTAGTTCAATTTACTTTCGATGCTCGCCCAGAGCTCCGGGATCCGACTCTCACTGCGGAATCCAGGGTTCGCGAGTTGGGAATGACGCCACCGCCACGGAGAAGAATGGGTCCGAGGTAGCATTGTCGGACATTGCCGTCACTCTCATGCCTGAACATCTGTCCGAGAATTCATCTGATATGCCTACTTAGATCTTCTGC
The DNA here is from genome assembly GCA_951213105.1 of Amaurobius ferox. Classification (NCBI taxonomy): domain Eukaryota; kingdom Metazoa; phylum Arthropoda; class Arachnida; order Araneae; family Amaurobiidae; genus Amaurobius; species Amaurobius ferox. Next base: position 142,238,248 of record OX578134.1, read on the forward strand.
AATGCCTTTTCGTCCCTGCCGGACCGAGAACTGAGATGACATGTACTGTGAGCAATCAATGACGTAATTCTCTCTTATTCACGCTATCCTGTGTTCGAAGGTAAGCTGCTTTACATGCAGCGGCGGAGCCATTAGACTTTCTCCGAAATTCCTTAAGTTCTAACAGGTATCCCCAAGAACGGAGAACTATCATATTTCCTGATCCTTGTGTTAATTCCTAGAATGAAATTCTAAATAGTATTATTAATAGTGAATATAATTCTTCTCTCCGAGTGCTCTGCCCTTGTCTGCCTATTTCCATACTTTAGACCATACCTTATTTTATTTAATTATGGTTCTGTATGAAATGTGTGTGCCACGTAACGTATTAAATTCTTGGTATTATATTTATCATTTGGTGGCAAATTGTGTTATAATATCCTGCCGGTGTCCAGTGCGTAGATATAATTAAGGAATATGTGTAACTCAATAATATAACTTATTAATTACATATTTAATAAAGATTGGATTAAAGTTAATAACTGTGTGTTCATTGAGTTTGGATATTAGTGATTATTTGCAATATTCTGTGTTTTCTATATCCTCATGCTTTGGCTGAAGAATCATCCACTCAAGGTAAGGGTTTATTATTATCACGCTTTGTATTTGCGGTAGGTCATCTGTGAGTTTTACTTACAGACGAGAGGAGTTTCGAACTTGGGTTGTTGATAAAATTAGAGAAAGTAAAGCTTCTCTGGTCTGCCGTGTCAGCGGGAAACCGTTATGACAATAACATAAGTGCCAAAAATAGACAACGTTGACTAAAATAGCAATTTTATTACTCAAACTGTTTTATCCGTATCATGTTGCATTAAAGAAATCTCTCAACTATCAAAAATGAAATTGAGTACTTCTTTCCGTGCTAAGTAATGTCAGTATAGTGAAACTCAGAGTAACGAAGTCATCGAACAATCAAAACAGTATGACTGAGTCGCCATCTTGGATTTTCAATGCAACGAATATCTTGGAATAATGAAAAGCCTGATATCCTTTCAAATTCGTGAATACCAGATTCCATTCTTGTTTTTCATGCTCCTAAAATAATTTATATACAGTATATCTAATTATAAAACAATTCATCGGCTGAACTACGAAAAACAATAATGAAAAGTACATTAAAACAGTGCCATTCATCAGTATTTCAATTTTTATCGAAATTCTTGATATGCTTCCAGCACGGAATGAGTAGAATATAAAGTTTTAGAAACGAGGCAATCTCTAATCAATTTAGCATTTCATTTAAACACAGAAACGAATTAATCATTTACAGTATTTTTTTTTCTCTTTACCCGGAAACACATAGATTTAGTAATTCAAGAGTAAAATCAGTTCCAAATGAGAACCGCATCGAAACAACTAAAGAGATTACAGAGTTCGTACATTCAACGAATAAAATTAAAACAAATATTGCTTAGGAAAGAGATAGAGCTGAGTAATTAAAATGAAATTTCGATTTGCTGTCTGGATAGCAATAAATTCAATTTATTACACTTCAGCTGGTAAATTAGTGTAATTTAATAAGCGCTATTGAATAACTCGCAATCATACTTATTTGAAAATAATAAGCAATTTGCTATGTAAGGATTTATTAATGTTTTATGTGATATCAGAAATCATGAATTTAATGTTTTGTTAATAAACAATATTTAATTTACTAGAGGCTCTGATTGCTGCTCGTTACATTATCCAACCCCCGAAAATCGCTGGGGCTCCTCGTTGACGCCGGACTCGCGAGTATAATAAGTCCGTTTGAGAGCGTCCGTTGTTAACTAACGCTCACAAACTCCTGAGCTCGCTTAGGGAGCTCGTTTATCTCGGCCGGCTTACACGACCAGCAATGTTTTCTATGTTCGCTGACACTACATTTCGCAAACCTCGCTGCCGCTAAATAATCACCGCATCTCCAATAAGCGTGATACATCCGCTGAGGCCTCGTCCCCTTATTAGCTGAAGTTCACCAACTCCCGTAACCATCTTCTCGCGCTATTTCACTCCCCTCGGTCACCAGATCCCCTGCTCATTGCGCTCCACAGCTGGTAACTTGATTCATAATTCGCGAGGTTTCGTAGCTTACTATACTACGAACAAACGGCAAAATCCCATAACTGTACGTTTTGACATTTGTTCGAAATACTGTGGCAAAATATCGTGTTACGGTTTTAGTATAAAGATATTTACAAAAAAAAAGATATTTAATTGTGGTGCAATATAGCACGTCAATCGTAAAATTCATGACATCAATAGTTTTGTAGTCTTATTTAAATTTAAATGTTAATACTTTTAACGTTTTAGTTCTTCAAAAGCTCAGTCCTTGGCAAACTTTGTGACATTCCTTCCAGCAACCAATCACAGAGAAGATGGAAATCGGCTCGACGAATGAGACTTTAGTCGTACTTTCACTTCAGAAGTGCATAAAAATCTCATTAACCAAATCGAAATTAAGAAAAGGTTTCCGACTGGAAAATTCACCTATGTATTTACATACAAGAATTCGAGGTCTTGCTATTGCTAGTTTTTGTAGTACGGAAATTCGCAGAGCAAATACTTTTTCTTTGACTTTGACATTAAGTATTTCCTAAACTACAATTCAAATCGAAACACCATTTATTTCATCGTATTCCTGATATTTCTCTACAATTGTACCAAATTTCATATTTTTGAATGCTTATTTTTACGATACCTGCGAGGGAAGTATATCGAGTGACGAAAAATTTGTCAATCAGTAGTGGTGGTGATGGCGCCGGCTACTAATTTTAATATAGAATAACATTATTTATATCCAACAGAAAACCCACATTGGCGCTTGATTTGCAGTTATAGGATTCCCTTGCCCAATGATGACAATCTATAGACTAATTTTGACAACTGCGGTTTAATGATTAAAATATTGGTATGAAACAGCATATTGCATAATAATTAGCGGCCCGACAGCGGTATTTCGTGTTATATGATGATTTGTACGAAACTTTAAATTACGTTATAGCAACAGTGTGAATGTATTTCGAATACTAAGGTTAATTAGTTTCCATAAATACATACTATAATGCATAGAGAAATTATCTCGAAGATTCAAATTAACGAAACGTAAGTTATAAGTATCCTTAAACCCGAACCAAACTTTTTGTATGGATGTCTGTGTGTTTGCATGTTACTATGTGTGTGTATGTAAGTATGTGCCCTTGAGTCTCTGGCAACGATATCTGAGGAACAAGTGGATCTTTTCGATAATAATTCGAGATTATCACAATTAGTGAGTACTGAAACCCTGATGATTTTAAACCGATCGAATGTTCGTAAGACCAATCTATTTTCGAAAGAATTTTCGAAAAAATCATTACAAAAATATGGGTTGTCAATAATGATAAATATACAAATATATCAAACGTAATTTTTTGTTAGAAAAGGAATTATATAAAATTTAGAACGCTAGCATGAACCGTTCTTGAGATTCTTCACATTTTTTAAACTACTTTAGCAAAAAATTACATAAAATAAAACAAATAGAATCATTAAATACGTTTGATTTTCATAAGCGATATTTTGCGACATATCTATTAATATCCTACTTGTGAATCTAGTTTGTAAATTCACGATATACTTTTTGTAATACTTTTATATTTTGACTAAAGTTTTTATATTGTTTTTATATTGCTTTTACAATGTTATTATATCGGCTGTGTTTTGCCAATAATTTTACTTTTTTTTTTGTACATTGACTAATTATTTTTGAAATAATTCATCAATGGTCATTTATTTCTCAGGACATTAATTAGAGGATATTATTAACATCCCAGCGATTAGCGCGCGAGGATTGCACTCGAAAGAGTTCGATTCCGGACGCTGCACAAAACTGTCGTCGTGTTCAAGCACAGTACGATGACGTTAAACATGTGGGTCCGTAAGTCCTTCCGAGATGTCGGTGGTAGGAGAAGAAGGATACGGTCCCTGTAGATGCCTCCCACGACAGGATTCCGATCTAAATTGTGTGATAATTCTCGCTCGTCCCAAAATATACTTTATACATTCGGGTAAGTCGGACAGTCTAGGTCGAAAAAGAGGACATTATTTCATTTTGATGAGAATTTTGAACTCGAGTATTAATAATTCATTCTATTTATTTAGATTAATGAATTTAAAAAGTGCTAAATTTCAATTTATGAGGTGTTAAATCAATACTGAAAATATTGCACTGTGGATATTTTACATTCTAATTTCGTTGTGAAAAAATAAAGTCATTGAATTATGTAATTGAACGTCATATGCTGATCACATCATACTTGTCTTACTAAAACAGTTTTTGTGTATACTTAAAACCAAGATTACAGAAAATAACGATGCAGTTACCTCATACACTGCTTTGAGCATCGTTTAGCTTCTCTAAGCTTCATTTTCTACATTTGAGCTTCCTTTTTTACAGAGCTTCTTTATAAGTATATTTTACTCTATTAGAAAAATTTGATTATCTCTCCATTATATATCCAGAAAAATATGTCTTTCGACACTTTTTTGTGCTTAGGTGTTATATCTTTATTACTCAAATTCGGGAAGAGAATAAAAATATCGTCATTTCGGATTTCGATATGCGAACGTCATCTCTTGAAGATGCTTTAGGCTAATTAAGTAATGACTTATGTTAACACTTAAGTGCACCCAATTATATTTCGGATGAAACCAACCCAAATGAGTAGCGAAAGAAATGTAATGACGCGTATGATTTCATTATAGATTAGTGCTGCACGTGGTTATTTTCTGTTTTCCTCGTTTTACTGGTATATTATAATAATAATGATATATTATTAATGAATATTGAATTTATATTGATAATATTATAAAAAAAAAATCTGATGTGGGCAACACATGACTTTCCTTATATAATGCAATGAATTCACTACTTCTACAGTTAAAAAAATGTTACTCTTATAGTAGATACTTATATTCTTTCCAAGATATTGAATTTTCATCAATTAGTCGTCATTTTCAGTGATTTAGCGTCATTTTTTACTATTTGGCGAGATTTTTGTTAATTTGGCCATAGTTAAAAATGTCGCCAAAATCGTCGCCCAAATATCGTCAAGTGTTATGGACTGAGAAATAAGTTATTCTTATAGCAGATAAATGACTATTGGCGTTCAAATACAAAAGTATTACTAAAAGTATCTTTTCTCATGAAAGGAACGAGCTAGTTGCATGAGAATGATGTCACCAAATTTATCGCATGGTATTACATATGAAAAGTGAACATGTTTCTCAATAGGAAATATAAGTTTTTATTTTATATGACTTTTTGATAATTTGTTTCAAAAATTATTCCCAAGATACTGAATTTTCTTCAATTAGTCGTCATTTTGATTGATTTACCGTCATTTTTATCCATTTGGCGAGATTTTTGTTAATTTGGTTACAATTAAAAAAGTCGCCAAGTTGGCGACATTTCGCCAAATGTGTCGTCAAAAATTCGCCAAGCGTTATGGACGAAGAAATAAGTTATTCTTACAGCACATAAATAACTATTGGCGTTCAAATACAAAAGTATTACTCAAAGTATCTATTTTCATAAATGGAACGAGCTAGATCCACGAGAATGATGTCACCCAATTTATCGCATGGTGTTACACATGAATAGTGAACATGCTTCTCAATAGGAAATATTTTTTTTATTTTATGATTTTTGATATTTTTTTTGAAAAATGTGCAATATTTCGAGAACAGTTCATGTTAGCGTTCTAAAATTTATGTCAATCGTTTTTTAATGAAAAATTACATAAGAAATGTCTATTTGCGTAACTTTATTGGCGGTTTTGATTTTTTGTAGAATTTTTCAAAATTTCACTCAATTTAGGGGTGTTCTGAACATTCTATTGCGTATAAAAACAATAGGCTACCAGTGTTTACAGATTGTGATTTTTGTACCAAATTTCATTTGAATCGGTCTATTCGTTCGTCAGTTATCGTCTCCACAGGCTCACTGACACACACACACACACAGACTTCACTTCAAAAATGTTTGATTCGTGATCAGGGATGCTTGAAACATGCTCTCCCGTCGAAAACTCGAATTCTAATTTTCGACCTCGTCACAATACTTTCCTTATACATTATGTATATGAGGAAAGTAATATGAAACACAAATTGAAATTAAAATGATCATTTAGAGTACAGATCTTTCAATTTATTATATAAGGAAAAACATGTATTAAATGGATTTATGCAAATGTTACATGCTATAAAAAGGATGTATTATATACAATAAAATATATGAATCCTATAAAACATATTGTGAAACACATTATGAAATTGAAAACGGTAAATTGTTCGCAAAAAACATTTAGATAACTTTAATGTAAAAATATAGATAGGAAAAAACATATATATGAAGAAAGTGATCAACTTATTATCCCTCACAACCTGTGGATCATGGTGTCGAGGCTGTTGACTCTTGTCTGCAGACAAGTCGATGCGATTATCAGGAAGCACAATATTCAGTGATTATCTAATAGCCCGTCTTATGATGACGAACAGCAATAATAGCAAAACCCACGTGGACCATGGGTTGTGCTATCATTGCTGCTCGAAAGTGATGAACTCATTATCCCTCATTACCTGTGGATCATGGTGTCGATGTTATTGACTCACGTCGGAAGAGACACGTCGATGAGAATATCAGGGCCCACAAAATTCAGTGATCATCCAATAGCCCGTCTTGTGCTGATGAGCAGCAATGTTAGCAAAATCATGGTCCACAAGTGGTGAAGGGTGATCTCCTAAGCCTTGTTATTTCACTGAATTCGCTTTATCCTAATGCTTAACACTTAGAATTTTGTTAACGATGTTTGAAGTATAATGCTATGAATACATATATATAATATTTTCTGAATAAATACACTTTAGTAATAAAGACCAACTTTTTCTAAACATTTACAGTGGTAATATTCTAAAATAAAAAGAGTAATAGTTTATTGCTTCAAAATATGTTATTGTTCTGCGCTTTCCAGTTTTATTTATCATTTAGTAAGAGCAGTAATGGCGCGAGTACTATTCAATTGCAATAGTGGTTTATTATTGTTTCATAACGAAAATGTTTTTAATTTTATATTATTACCAGGAGTAGAATTTAAGGATTTTCAATTAAACTGCTGAATACTTGAGTCTTTACAAATAACTATTATTTTATAAGTTGTGATAAAATAAATTGAAAATATACATGAATACCTAAAATATAATTATCACTGATACTGTATTTGTATTTTATAGTATAACATTATTCAACATCTGGATCAATTTTATTGTAACTTACTCTTACTTTGCAAAGGAGAAATTGATTAAGAGAATTTGATCGGAAACGTTTCTTCCCCTGTCAGTTCTGGCAAAATTAAAGTGGACAATGTGAGTAACATGCTGGTAGATACCAAATTAGGAACACAGCGCTCTGTTTATGAAACTTGACATTTTTCATGTCACTGCTGTGCTTTATTTGTTCATTCGTTTTGATTTTTGCTGTCACTCTTTTGCGAATTGTGAGAAGACAACTATCATACTCTTTCATTTTGTCATGTGTTTAAAAACACAAAAATGTTTATTAAAATGTTTGTTTTATTTAATAAATATAATTTTCTATATCATGAAGACTAAGAAAAGAATACTAAAATAATTAGAAGTGAACACCATGCTGAAGAAGTCATATCAATCTTGAGTATAACGTATATCACCTTTCAAATGCAGTAAACGCTTTAAACTTAAAACCCATGATTTTAATTATTTTAGTCGACATTCCTCTTTTTGAAAATTAATTTGTAAAGGTATCATATTCCAACATGGATGGGACTCAGAAATATATATTTGTTCATCGTTCTATACATTTAGCTACTGTAACGATAGTTTTATCTGCTATTGTGGAGAAGAGCAATTTTGCGTAAATTGTGAGTACATTTGGGTAAATTATGACTTCAGATCGAAATAAAGATCTCAGATTTAATCCACATCCTCATTGATTTGCTTTTTTTATGCAGAAATAGCATGTGAGGGACAACTGTCACACTAAAAATTAATGTTTTTAAACAAATTTTATTTTAGTTAACAATATAAGACACCTAGCAATGGCAGTAACCATCCTAAATGAATTTAGTCTCTATTAGACAGACTTTCAGCCCCCTAGATAAACTTCAAAGGTCCCCCTAGATAAGGCCCCCTAGATAAGCGTCAAGAGTTTCTGTGGGGTACACCAAGTATTTAAATCATCCATTTTGTCAGGTTCCGGATGGAAATCGAAAACCTGGCTCTGTTAGGTTCTGTTCCGTGGTCAATACTATATGTGTGCAATTAATCAACTTTCTAATTCACTTCTTGAGGGTTGCTTCTGGAAGGATCAGAAGGATTTTAATAAAAGTTCCGCCCTCGAGAGAGAAATCGAAAATGAGGTTCCGCTGTGTTCTGACCTGTAGACAATGAATGTGATGTCAATAATACTCTCAGGTCACTGATAGGAAGCATCCCAATGGTCTGTTATTTCTTTCAAAACCCGACCATTTTCGTAGCCTCTGAGGAGGGGAATTGAAAACCCTGCTTCGAGGTTCTATCCTGTGGTTGATACTGTATGTGTGAAAATATTTGTCCTTCTACGTCTCATTTTCTACATCACAGCTTATTTAGGACATTATACGCCCCTGATGCACATTAGATATGGCTTCTCATGTAAAAACTGAGCTCGGGAATGCATGAAATTAAATGCATGAAGTTAAATACATGAAGTTAATGCATGAAAAATAACAAATAGTTTACTTATGGAACTTTAATTCATTATATTTTGTCCACCTATTTCTGCGTGATATAGTTTTGGTCTTAATTCGTAAAAAACAGTAAATAAAAATAAATTTTAAAACTATGAACACACTAGCACACACGCCAATGGAATATTAACAATGTTCTGCCAAACTCGATACGAAACTAACCGTTAGCACTTTCCATGGTGCCGCCAATGGTAGTGGACGCTTATTTAGGACCCTTGCAACGGAGGAGAATTCGTTCTATTTTACAATGAATATGGTGAAGGAGCTGAAATTAAAGCTGTGCTGGTCAGGAGATTTAATTACAATTTATCAATGAATTTTTTTACAACAATTTTGCTTGCAGTGTCTTGAATTTTGCTTGCAGTGATTGTATATTTGAAGTGAATGGGCTTTTAGAAAGAATACCAGTTATATAATGTTTTCTTCATATTTTATTTTAAATCCATAAATTGAGATAATGAATTAACATTTAGAAATTCAATAATTTAGATATAAACATTTAATATTTGGAACTTATTTTATTGTGTTTACAGAGTTTATCTAAAATGTTACAACTTTTATATAATTTTGTATTTTATGACTTCCTTTTTATTTAATTTTCTACTCTGTCCTAGGTGTTATGTAACTTCAATGTATTTTTATTTATATAATTTATCTAAAGTGTTACGATTTTGATATAATTTTATATTTTCTGAATTCCTTTTTATATTATTTTCTATTCTGTTCCATGTGTTATGTAACACTCAATTTATTTTTATTTTAAAAAAAAACATTAACACTGCGAAGTGTTTGACTCCATTTTTTATATACCCAACTTCAGAGTGTATTTTATGTGATAAATATGAATTTTGTAATGGGTAGTTCAATGCCGAAGTATTACATCCCTAGCAGATTAAGAGCGTAACCCTTCAGGTCGTCCCAGTTAGTTCAAATTAATCTGTCGAAGTATCACAATTTTTATATAATTTTGTATTTTAGCAAATATATTTTATTTAATTTTATATTCTGTTTTAGGTGTCATGTAATTTCAATGTATTTCGCTCTGTAGACGAAGCACATTAAAACTGCAAAGCATTTAACTCTTTTTTTTCTAAACGTAACGTCACCGTGTATTTTATGTGGTAAATATGAAATTTTTAATGGATAGTTCAACGTCCAAATAACAAATTGAAAAATTTCATAACAAATCGTAAAGAGATAGCTTTCTTTGTCAATACCTCCAGGGGAAATTCTCATGTATAAAACATTTTCCCTGTAACAGAGGCGTTAAAGAAAAGTCGTAGTGAGTGGTTTTATGTCAATTCTATTAGGACATTCTTTAGAAAAACAAAAGACAATATTTTTTGCTTCACTGAAGTTAAAACAATTTTATTTTCTAGTTCAATAACAATCACACTTCATATAAAGGAATTATCTTAATTTTGTTTTAATACTGCATCTGTCAAAATTGCTAAATGCAGAAAATGGTAATTCTTTGGTATGCGTAAAATCTGCCTAATTTCTTACAAGGCAAAATAAAAATGGCTTATGGCGACAATCACTATCCTCTGATATGCACAACCGTGCAGGGTAAGTACTCCAATTACACGAATACAGAAGAATAAATTAATAAATTTAGAAATGCAATAATAATCGTGATGCAATTTTTCGCTATTGCAGAATCACATAACTGGATTGTGGTTAAACTCGGCTTTCTTATACCTTAATCCATTTTTAGAAGTTTTTCTTTTTCCAAATTTGCAAGAAATATTTTGAAAATCGATATTGTGAGACTAAATGATTACAATTGTATATTGTCCTTCATTTTAAATGGCTTTAAAAAATATTTCGATTGATACCATACACAACAATGTTTCCCCGCGGTGGTAACTTTCCCCCGAGGGGGGGAGGGGGCTAATGACGTCGAATAAAAAATTGGTATTGCTGCTATCTTTCACAACAATGATTGAAACTATTAAATAGCGTGATAATTGAGCCATAAATAATCCGATTTATGCACGATTACGTTAAATGTTGCCCTATGCTACCATGCTAAAAAAATATAGAATTTTGAATTAACTTCGAAGTTTTCCCTCGAATTTAATAAAATTCTATTTAGCTCTAGATTTGTGGATAACCAAGCCGGGTATAGTTTCGTGAAAATCAATTAATATTTGCGGTAGCTACCGTATCGACAAGAAATGTACCACAGACCTGCAGACAGACGGACATCATTAAAAAATAATCAAACCATGTTCAGGAGGTCTTAAAATATATTTTGGCAACAAAATCTCGGATTCGAAAACCTTCGCGAAAACAATTATTTATCCATATGTAAAAGTAAGCAGTTTCCTCTACTACCACTTACATAAATGTGGATTCGATGTTAAAGTTTTAATTTACATGAAACACATTTTAACAAAAAAGATCAATCATGCATAAAGCATTGGTTATGAAACACTATCCAACTTCAATGCAATTTTATTTAAACATCTCTAAAAAGCGATGCATTCCTCGGTAATATCTTTAAAATTATCACAACACTATATTAATTTATTATGTTTGAAAACTTAAAACGTCATCGAAAAAAATGAACTTCATTCAAATGACAGCATTGCAATATAAATTGCCTGGTTTAAACACCTATAAAATGCGATACATTCCTCGGTAATATTTTTTAAATTATCATAATACTACAATAATTTATTATATTTAAAATGTTCATCGAAAACAACTGAAACTTATTTCTCTTCCTTGGTCCGCTTCCCTGATAACGGCCAATCAAAGATATGGCTTGGCTAAAAAATGTATAATTGATCAACGGATGGATTTATGGCATTATTGCTTTTCTGGAGTAATCTTTGATAGCGTTCGCACGCGCTGAAAAAGAGTGAAGGGCTGGACAATTTCTGTATATCGAAATATAGAAATCGGAAACTTTTAAAACACACAAAAAAGTATATATATATATTTTTTTAAATGCACCAATATTCGTCTAATAATTAATGGTATGGATTTCGTTTACAGTTTGTTTGAAAGAGAATATTTCGATGTTCCGCTGATGTCAAGATGGACACTCTGTGATAATATTTTAGGTCAACAAGGGATCGTTTTATGCGAATATCGGATAAAATCGTGAATCGGACTCACACATAAAATAACTAAAAAACTAATTTGAAATGAAAATCAAGATAATACCGAGGTGAATTTATTTGTGACCTGTGTAAGAAATGTCATCGTACGATGCTTAGATTATACGTTACACACCGCACAGACATCTTATTCTATTAAGTAAGATGTATCTTCTTGAGAAAACAATTACTACTCAGTATTAAACAGCGAGTTTGATTAAATTTCCATTGATTTGAGATCAAACTCTATGATGAAAAGTGAAGTCTAAACATAGCTATAAGGTGTTTCCCCTCACCATCATATAAACATCAAATGACCTGATCTTAGATTACAATGTTTTTAATTCAATTTATCGTAAAAACACAGTCGTCCTCTGTTTATTTTAGGTTTCTTCAAAAAGTTAAATCCGGTAATTTACAAAATATGGCGTATAATTCTAAAAAAAATACATTTGGCATTTTGTGTGGCAATAGGAATACTGATTTAAAAATGCACTATAGCCAGCCAGCAACTCGAGACAAAAAATAATTTGGAGATTTTAAAATTTTAATTTGGAAAGCAATATAATGAAGTCATCCTTTTATCGGAAATGCTAAGTGTATTTTGAATTCAATTTATCGTAAAAACACAGTCGTCCTCTGTTTATTTTAGGTTTCTTCAAAAAGTTAAATCCGGTAATTTACAAAATATGGCGTATAATTCTAAAAAAATATATTTGGCATTTTGTGTGGCAATAGGAATACTGATTTAAAAATGCACTATAGCCAGCCAGCAACTCGAGACAAAAAATAATTTGGAGATTTTAAAATTTTAATTTGGAAAGCAATATATTGAAGTCATCCTTTTATCGTAAATGCTAAGTGTATGTCAGTTTAACATTTTTGAAAACTGTCACCTATTGTCTAACTAAATGCTTTCATTTCAAAACAAAAATCTTGAATTAAAAAAAATTTAATTTTCATAAAAAATATATATATAATTTATCAATTTCTGTTTATTGTCTTTAAAATTCATTATTTCTATGCACTATTTAAATTAGTTATATTTCTCCCGTATATATAATATGTATTATATACAATTATATATTTCGCATTTTTTCAATTCAGGAGAATATTCTGATTTAAGTTTATGTATTTTTGAATATTTTTATGGACACATTTTTTCGAAGCTTTAAATAACTTTCAGAAATACTTCAGGATTTTGACCCAAATGTTTCTCTATTTGTGTTATGCAAAACTTCTCATATGTATTTATGATAAATAATTACCATTTGCTTTCTGGGTTAGTTCCCTGGAGGGGTATATCTAGTATATTTGCAAAAAATAATCAAAGTGAAAGTCACAAGATTGCTTAAATCTCTAGGGAAGAGACGTCTAACCCAAACTGAAGCACCATCCATCAAATAGCAAATATAGTTCCATGAAGAGCATTAATTTTATTGAAAATCGACTGAAACCAGAAAGGACACAAGAAGAAATACCACTGCATACTTCAGACAAATGTTTTCTGTGGAATAGGATGTTTGAGTGTATTAATTTATTTTTAAAATACGTAATTATACTGCAGAACAGGTTGTTTGAGTGTATTAATTTCTTTTAAAATACGTAATTATAATGTGGAAAATGATATTTGAGTATATTAATTTCTTTTAAAATACGTAATTATGATGTGGAATTATTTACATTGCTGTAAGACCAATAATTATCTTGGAGGTATGCTTACATTAAAAAATATCGCTCATGTGCATATATATTGTTACAAACGTGTACAATACTATCATTGGAGTCACTTTTGAAAACCAGACGGAAAAAAAACTCGTACAGGCAAATTTTCCTTTGATGCGAATATGTAGTTGCCAGATGCTGAAGTTTAGAAGAAGGTTGCCGAGGCGGGCGTATCAAGAGTTTACACACGGCGTATCGAAAGAGTTTATTAGGATGTATCAAAAACTGTATTTAGAGCGTATCAAAAAAGCTCATTTAAGGCGTATAAAAATAACTCATTTAAGGTAAATTATGATCACGCAGAGGGTGAAAGGGACATTTAGGGAGTAATGTTCAGCCGTAATAGGGCGCAGCATTTGATGTGCTTGCTCATCACTGGGGCCAAATGCATATCACGTTCCCACGCGGAGGTTCAAGACGTGAATAGGTGTTTATTTAGGGTATACTGTGCCCGCTTAACGAGATGGATGCAGCCATGTGTGTAATCAACTGCGCATTTTGAAAAACTCAATCAGTGACTGAATTAAATTAATATTTGCCTTAAATCCCGGGCAACGGCTGGTGCATTTCCTAGTTTTGAATATTTGTAGGCACATTATTCTCTCAGTTTTAAACACTTTTTAGAAATATTCTAAAAACATTGACTCAGATTTGCATCTGCTTATGGGATGCAAAATTCCGCTCATGTACTTTTCGGAAATATTTGGCATTTGTTTTTGGGAGTAGTTCCCCCGAGAGGTACTTCTAATATTTTGCTAGAACTAAATCAAAGTGAAAGTCACAAGATTGCTTAAATCTCAAGGGAAAATACGTCTAACCCAAACTGAAGCATTATACATCAAATATTAGTTCCAGGAAGAACATTAATTTTTTTGAGAATGAACTGTAAGAAACGTAAAAATAGTGGTGGCTCTAATCCGACGAAGCCGAAATAGTTTTGCGTGAATAAAATTTTGTAAAATAAAACGCTAGTAAAATTCAATATGTTTATTCAATTTTTTTCAGTCTCATTTGTTTTGCTTACATAATTTCAAAGCGCTACACATTACTTGCTAACTGTTTATAACTAGTTAACTGTTTATAACTAGTTAACTGTTTATAACTAGTTAACTGTTTATAACTAGCTAACTGTTTATAACTAGCTAACTCTTTTAGTTTTCGCCCCAATTTCATCTGGATACTCTGACCATAGCAATCACGTCAAAATATCACATTGTTTTACTAACTTGCTCGCCGGTACATATATTAAACTTATAATATCTAACGATATTGTTGATTCTAGTTAATCTATAAACTGAGTTGACGGTACATAAATACATACTGCATATATATCCATCTATTATGGTTAAACCTCATTAATCAATTTGGAGCTTTAGAATCTCCAAGCTCATTTAACTTTCTAATTTTTTTAAACAAAACAAAATATCTCGTTTCCGTAAACACATTAATCTGCAACACTCGATACATTTTAAACACATTATAAACATAATTTACACCCGTTAGAAAACCCAGATTAAAATAATAACATTTCATAATTTTAACCATCATACTCGTACTTCGCAATCTAAGAACTTGATCCATAATTACATATACATGTATGACTTTAAAACAGCTATTTATTGCTTATTGTTTACTAGCCGCCTTTGGCGACCAGCCTGTTCGCTACCCTTGAAAATTCTGACCGTGGCAAACTCGTTGGCGCGACCTACCAGAAAGGTGTAAGGTAACTGCTTGGAAGGCCAGGAAGTGCCACACAATTTAGACCGGAACCCAATGGGGGAGGCATCCAAAGAGACCGTACCCTCCTTCCCCTACCACAAACCTCTCGGAAGGACTTGCAGTCCCACACGTTTAACGTGATCGTACTCCGCGTGAACACGGCTGCAGTTTTGGCAATGGCGGGAATCGAACCCGGGCATACCGAGTGAAATTCCCGCGCGCTAACCACTGGGCTACCGTGCCATCCGCGACAATCTCCATAACTTTATTTTTATTCGGCAATTTTGGGAATCGAACCCGGGCCTACCAAGTGCAAATCCCGCGCACTAACCACTGGGGTACTTCACCCTCCGCGATATTCTTCATAACTTATTTTTTATTCACCCAATTTAGACCGGAACCAAGTGGGAGAAGCATCCACAGGGACCGTACCCTTCTTCCCCTACCACCAACCTCTCGGAAGGACTTACAGACCCACATGTTTAACGTGATCGTACTCCGCGTAAACACGGCGGCAATTTTGGGAATCGAACCCGGGCCTACCGAGTGCAATTTCCGCGCGCTAACCATTGGGCTACTTTGCCCTACGCGACAATCTCCATAACTTTCTTTTTATTCATCCAATTTAGACCGTACCCTCCTTCCCCTACCACCAACTTCTCGGAAGGACTCACGGACCCACATGTTTAACGTGCTCGTACTCCGCGTAAACACGGCGGCAATTTTGGGAATCGAACCCGGGCCTGGTAACTGGTTGGACGGCCAGGATGTGCCACCCAATTTAGACCGGAACCCAGTGGGGGAGGCATCCACAGGGAACGTACCCTCCTTCCCCTACCACCAACCTCTCGGAAAAACATACGGACCCATATGTTTAACGTGATCGTACTCCATGTCAGTGGCGGAAATCGAACCCGGGCCTACCGCGTGCAATTCCCGCGCGCTAACCACTGGGCTACTTAGCCCTCCGCGACAATCTCCATAACTTTCTTTTTATTCACCCAATTTAGACCGTACCCTCCTTCCCCTACCACCAACCTCTCGGAAGGACTCACGAACCCACATGTTTAACGTGATCGTACTCTGCGTGAACGTGGCGTAAGTTTTGGCAGTGGCGGGAATCGAACCCGGGCCTACTGAGTGCAATTCCCGCGCGCTAACCACTGGGCTGCCGCGCCCTCCGCGACAATCTCCATAACTTTCTACATATTCACCCAATTTAGACGGGAACCCAGTGGGGGAGGCATCCACAGGGGCCGTATCCTCCTTCCCCTACCACCAACCTCTCGGAAGGACTTACGGACCCACATATTTAACGTGATCGTATTCCACGTAAACACGGCGGCAGTTTTGGCAGTGGCGGGAATCGAACCCGGGCCTACCGCTAACTTCCCGCTCGCTAATTTGCAATTTAAAATGACCATATGCTTAATTCCATCATCCTCATTCCATTGTTTCATTGTTCTATCATTTAAAATATCCATAAAATTAAAATATCCATTTAAAATATCCAAAAGTTAAAATATACATTTAAAAAATCCAGATCGTCCCATCATTTAAAATATAAATATAATAATTTATATAGAGCAAAGGCGCTCTATTCAGAACCTTGACGTCACCTCCACCTTGACGTCCCCACCCACCACCTTCCCTGCTTCAGCGGGGGAGAAACGAAAGGAACGCCGAGAAATTTAAAATCATGGCGTCTTTAAAATTGCCATCCTGAAGGCAATTTTCATTATTTCTGGACCACATTAGACTTGTAAGAATGCCAGATATTTCAGCTTTCTAAAAATGTAAATTATTAGTCGAAATTATGAGTACTTTTCACGATGCGAGAATTTAAAAACAAAAAATTGATTTTTTGAGCCAAAAGTGAGTTTTGTTTTAAAATCTTTAAAAAATATTAGAAATCGAAATTCAGATTTGAAATTGATATATTTTTACTCGAAATTCTCTGCTCTTTCCGATGGTGTAATTTATTTTTTTCTACGATGTCTGGATCGTGGAGAAAAAAGGGCAAAAAGGGCAAAAAACGGTCGAAATCGCATAAAACATTAAATAAATAAAAAAATAATTAAAATTTTAAAAATCGGTTTTCATGTGTCCCCTTCCCTCCCCCCCAGGTCTCCGATTGCCAAATTTCGTAGCTCTCCGACGCGCGGTCGCGAAACGTATAGTGTATAAGACAGACAGACACACACACACACAGACATTGCCTTTTATTATATAGATAGCTTTTTAGTTACTGAAAAATGGAATATTTTCAATAATCTTTTAAATAATCGTCTTTTAAATAATTTCGAATAATCGTCTTAAAAAGACGATTATTCGAAAATTATAAGAATTTTTTAAAAGGTAAATACAGATTTAGAAACTAAATTTACTAATACATATTTTTATCGCTTATTATGTATATCTGTCCTATATATTGTCGATTATGTTTCCAGTAAATGTAAGAGAAATGAAAAACAACTCGTTCGGGCAAATACTTTTGTTTTTTAAATTACACTCACGGACAATGAAAGTTATGCACTAAGAAGGAAGCATAGGACGGACCTGAGATTTTATTGATGGAAGGACACAGATGAATGATATACATGATCACAAAAGCAGCGCCGCAGAGCAGCAATACGGTCCGGCATGGTATCGAACAGACGTCTGATGTTATCTTGCGGCAGACTAGTCCACACCTGTAGGGCGTTACATTCCAAATACTGAAGACTGCCGCAACGAGGCAGCTGGCGTTTTAACTGGTGCCACACATGCTCGATAGGAAACATTTCTGGGGAGCTGGCAAGTCACAGAAGTGTCTGGACAAGAATAAGGCATACCTGGTCGACCCGAGCCGTGTGCGGTCGAGCGTTATCCTGTTGGAATCCCAGCAACGGATGGGAGCACATGGGACCGTATAATTTCATCCAAGTACCGCTGGCCCGTCAATGTTCCAGGTACTACTAATAAAGCGGATCGGCTGCCGTAGGCTATGGCTCCCCAGCCCTTGATCGCTGCAGTGGGGCTGGTGAGGCGCTCGATAACGAGGTTCGGATTGTGGCGTTGTACAGGAGACCTGCACACCCGGAAACGCTGATCATCGGCCCCCAATACGAAGCGGCACTAATCGCTACACAACACACATTGCTAATCTGTGGCGTTCCACATTGCTCTGACCCGACACCACTGCAACCGGAGCCACCGATGTTCCCGTGTTAATGGCAGCACACGTAAGAGACGCTGGGATCGCAGATTCGCTTCCTTCAGGCGTCTACATATGGTTCGTGGACACACAGGAGGCACTACGTGTGCCTATATAGCGGATAGTGTATCTGTGAGCTCTATACTTGCCTGCCTCTCGATCAATCGAACCTCTCTACTCGTGATATGCCTGGTCCGTCCAGAGTCGGTCCTCCGTGCCTGTGTGGCGTCCAGTGACCAGTGCTTCTAACACCAGACGGCATAGTCCGAAAGATCCAAGTGACGGGCTATCCGGTGTCCTGATCACCCTGCTGTTTTCAACCCGAAGATCACCGGCCTCTCTCGATGTCCATCAGCTGCGTATATCGAAGTTTTTTGGCGTCTACCAACCATTATTTTCACTACGTACTCGTACTTGCGTCGGCTGAAGCTTCTGGCATTGATGGGGTATCGACTACATGCCAGTTTATAAGGTCGCTGATTCATGCTTACAGCGTCACTCACGAGTGCACGGTCATGCGCAATCACTGGGATCATTCGCATACCAGCCCGCCCTCTAGCTATTTACATCATTTCGTGGTTATATCTTTTTTCTTCTTGGTGCGCAACTTTCATTGTACGTGAGTGTATATCGAAAAAATAAGTTCAAAATATTAAAATAACGAAACCATGTTTCTAAATTCATATTTTTTACCACATTTTACTAAATTTATATTTTTTACCACATTTTACTAAATTTATATTTTTTACCACATTTTACAAAGCAATACATGTATTTACATTGTGATCTATTAGATACGGAGGTGTAAACGTTCAAAATGTTTACATTTTTCATAGTGCTCCGCTTTTCGCTGCAGAAACCCCAAGCATAGATGTTATTCATATAAAAAAAATTGTTACAAGCTTCAGACAAATCAATAAGTCAATACATTTTGCGCGAAGGATTAGAAAAAGTTCAACAACGTATAAAGGCATAAATAACACAACAATGCAGCATACAGCTGTTTCGAAGATACGCTGGATCCCCTTCATCAGTGCAAGAGAACCAGCAAACCTGGAAGTCCAAAAGAGGAATGGGCGCGAAAGCCGTGAGATTTCTCTTACGAGGAGTTTCTAGTAATCATAGCTGTAACCTCCGGTACGCACCAATTTGTGTAAACTTAGCATTATTTGAATAGAGTAGATTTGGACTTAAAATGTAATTGTCATTTTATTTTCCCTTGTGGAAATAGATATGATAATTACTATTAGGATATTAAAATTATGTACAACGAAGAATTTTCGAGGCGGGAGTTAAAAATAAAAATATAAATGCAGTTGTTGCGTGGAGAGCACGGAGGAGGCAGATGTCACCCTCCAAAGTGCAAACCACGTACAGAGCTACTTAGGTTTTGAGCTAATAGAAAGTCAGTTAACAAAATTTGATGACTGTATTGGTCACACCAAATTAAGAGTGAAAGTATAAAATGAGAATATGAAACCTTAATGAGAAATAATGAAGCAATGGGGGTTAAATCTTTTTTTTTCTCCGACGGGTCATAATCTGTAATTTTAGATATAACTTATTTTCTAATGCTTGGTATGGGATGGAAGAAAATCGCATGTTTTTAAATTATTTCCTTGACGATTTTAATTTTAAAATCGATGCGGATTATATCATGTTTAAGATATCGAGAATATTTCTTTATGATTATCCTTAGTTCAATTTGGATTTTCTCGATATATATTTTACACGCGAAACCCCGAATAGGGCAGGCAGAACGCTGTTAGGTTGAATTGATGATTTGTAAAGAACCTTTTGTTGTTCAAATCAATTTCATTAGAAGATAAAATGTGGTTTACAGAACCAGAAAGTTTTTACATTTTTTCATGACATTGGATTCGGATTGAAGAAACAGTGGGGTGCGATATATACGCAAGGGAAGAATATATGCCGGTGTCGTGCGAAATATGCGCCCTGGATGAAGATAACGCCAATCAGAAAGCGGCATGATGAACAGTCCAACCAATCCGAAGCGAGAAGTAAAAATTCCTTCAGCCTTTCTTCGTTCTATTCTTTTGGGGCTCTTATGTGCTGTTTCAAATTATTTTTCGTTTTGTTAGATTTCATTTATTCTCGTTCTGATTTCAGTCGTCTTGTCGAGATATTCCTGTTGGATTTCAGGGGAAAGCCAGTCATTTGTGTTACTTATCGTTTCGGATTGGCTGAACGGTTCTTCAGGCTTCTTTCTGATTGGCTTTCTCTTAATCCAAATATTTGGTATATAATCCCTGCTTCTTTTCACGCCCGTTACTCGTTGAAAAATATTTTGACTGCTGGTTCTGGTGTACCTGATAGGAGAAGAACGTGTCTACGTGTGAGATCCTGTTGTTTTTTATATGCCTAGACCGAGCTCTTCATTTATTTTAACTTCGCAGCATGTTTTCCGTGGATTTTTTGGATCCAAGAAAACCCTTACGGATTGCAACAAGTTCAAATCACAGTTCCTACCTACGGGTTGTTATGACCTAATCGATATTGACGAAATGAAGATTGAATTTGAGGATCTAATGGAAATAGTTGAACTATGTCCTAAGTTTTTTTCTAACTATGATTTAACAATTTGTGCCAAAGCTGCTCATGTTGAACTAGCAGGAATGTCCTCAATGGACACTGAGCATTGAATGATTTCTGCAACGGTGAGCCCTCCGTGAGTTCTTCTCACGGGAGTATTTCTTTTCCTACTCCTATCCCTCAAATCACCCAGTTCAAACTGAATCCTACTATGAAATGTACCCTTACTTACTACGTCCTTTGTACCTAATACTTCCTTTACAACCTCAAATAGTTGTGTCTTCTGCGAATTTACAGCAAATCCTAAAAAACACACTCTCCTCGATAAGGAAGGATCCCAGCTTGTTCGGAAGAAACATGCAATTGCACGGTATCAATATGTGCAGCCCCCCCCCGGTCAGTACCTTAAAGTCTGTGCTTGAACAGGAGGTTCCCACGTCTGATTCGCAAAATGCTAATGTGAATGCTACCCTAAATGAAAAACCGCGCCACCCTTTCTTATTTTTCCCTCGGAAAAGTGGCCAGAATTTGGTGTAATTTTAAAACGTTAACCCCCTCCCGCCAGAAACGTTATTCAAAATCAATGTTAATTCCCGTGAGGAATTTGATACTGTAAATAAAACTAATAGAACATATGATTGCATACCATACCTTCTTGCTTAATTAGGAACTCCCCCCTCAAGAATCTAATTAGAGGCTATCCTGTTCCCACCGATGTAGAACTAATTAAACATGAATTAACAAAACTTAACATATCTGTAAATAGCGTAAATCAACTTTTTAAAGGTCCCTAAACCAAGAAAGTGTTAATTCCTCTTTTCTACGTTCAGACCCCCCGGAACCCGGATAATATCTTAATATACCAAATTAAAGAAATCCTTGCAGTGCAACCCGGATAATGTCTTAATATACCAAATTAAAGAAATCCTTGCAGTGCAAATTAAAGTAGAACGTTACAATGGACGTAATAAAGTCGATCAATGGTTTTAATGCCAAACTTGGTACAACAGCGACCGAGCTTGCTTCTTCCTGGCAAATGCGTGAAACGCACTGGTCCTCATCGATTGCACCATATCATGAAACGTCCCGTGTACTTGCGTAAATTGCGGGATTGCACACCCTGTCAGCTACCGCGGTTGACCAATTTCTTCAACCTAAAACATCCCCACCCCCTCCGAAATGTTAGCTCAACATTTACTGATAAAACGCGTATTCACGCAAGTGACATCTCTCACAGACAGAAATAATTTCCCGAGCTACCTAGCAAATCCCAATAATCTAAATTACCTGATAATCCCAAAATAAGTAATAATGACAATTATAACGAATTTATTTAAACTTTACAAGATTTTGAGACAAATTAACCAAGAAAAGCTACCCATAGAGCTTTCACTATTTTCATACGAAAACTGAAATCTACTATTATGAATATGACTACTATTATGAATATGAGATCTACTATTGCGAATATGAAACCTACAATTTTCATACGAACAGCTACCACCGGAAAAGACAGTATTTTTATTCTGTATACCAGTCTCTGTGCTGTTGTACACGATCAATTTCTGTCTTCCGATTGGTCCACCCGGTGAGCTCACATTCCCAACGTTTTAATGCAGCTTTCACGGTTCAAGGTCAATGCTTCGCGCAACACAGCTGGATGCCGGCCATTTGAAGTCTTCCTCTTTATTTCCCAAGGACATGGATATTTTCCTTTTTTCCAAACTCTGCGACTCAAGTAATTCTGAATTGTGATTCGTTACAATTCAGATCAAAGAATATCGTCCGTTTTTTTAATTTAATTTTCTTGTAAAGTATATTTTATTATTATTACCCAACCTCATTTTAGATTGAAGTACAAAGGAAGCATTAGATTGTCCTCCTGGGAACACCGTACAGTAATTGATTCCTTGAATATTTCTTTTTGGAACTCGCTGATTAGGTTTCGACTGAATCAGACGTACATTTTTTGAGCTCTAGTGTTTCGCTGGTGGAACTTAGTTTCTCTCTGCTTTCTTCGCTATCTCTGTGGCTTCGCTTGCCATTTTAACAGAATAGCCTAGGTGTGGAACAGTGCAGTTACGAATCGCATGAGGTATTGAATGCCAAGTTATTGCAACGAGATTATCAAAATGATTGCGTGTGGAATCCAGACTAGATTTTCAGAGTCTACTTGGAACTGTATGATTCCACAGGAATTCAATGATATTCTGAATAATTTATTTTCTGCAACAGTGACAGAGATTGCTAGAAACCAGAAGGTTATGGAAAAGTTTAGAGGTATATGTGTTGAAATTGCAAACTTTTTCGCTATCCTGATACCCCTCTCCCTATGTCGCGCTCTGGTATGGGTTCAAGGACTATTGTCACCCTTCTTTGTCGAATTAGTTACCTTTTTGACCCCAACTCCCTTCCACTCATGGACAGGTGAATTAAAGCTTCAAAGAAAAATTACAATTCAATAGCGATGTCACAGCCTTTGAAAGTGATTTTACTACTAGTAGCATTGGATATTTAGTTAAGGGATTTGAATCACCAAACCGAAAAAGAGTCTGTCGCAAGACATCGTTTGGTGAACTTTCACCCAGAGGTTCTCCCATTCAGACTATCAACCTTTCAGGTTCTTGATCTTGAAGGTATGAATGTGGCCCATAATATGACCAGGAACTATGTTTCCCCTCTCTGTAAATATCCCCGCACTCAGCCTTTTTACGTTTACTCTTGCTCCGGATGAGAAGTAATTAAGAAAGACCAGAATGCTGAACTCAACTGCGTTATACTCTGCGGGCTTGCCGGCGGCACGATGGGTTTGGAACCTTAATCCATTTGTGACCCCAGAAAAATCAGATATTTTCCTATTATCAGAAACATTCCCTTCAGTACTCATAACATCAAAAATAAAAGACCCCGCAGAATCTTTATCAGAGGATTGCCTGCGAAAACAAAAATAACGGATATTCTGAGTGAACTGAGCCCCCTCGAGTATCAGTCACTCAGAATTTCGCAGTTAAGGAACGCGAGGACGAAAGATCTTCCACAGTTCTTGATTATCGTACCCAATTATGATTCCCCTCCTGCCATTCTCGAGGTTAGGAGTGTGTTCAATATGCTACCTAAAATTTTATTTTTAAATCCAAAGAACTAAAATTATATTTCGATGCCAATGCCACGGGCATTCGTTTGAGTGTTTTTCGCTTTCTGGCAAATGCCTGAAGTACGCAGAGAAGCACCTTATAAGGGATTACAAGCTCTCAAGGTCCTGCGATATGCTGTAATTGCTCGAGGTCGCATACGGCGAACCCAAAACGCATAGTCAGCGTATCCTTGAAGCAGCTGCCTGCTACATTGTGTTATTTATGAGTTTACAAGTTGTTAAAGTTTTCCTTAATCTCTAAAAAAATATTTTCTTTTCAAATGCATGTTTGAATGAAACCATTTCTTGCAAAATATTCAAATCACATGTGGGATTGTGATTTATGCTGTTGCAAGCGGAAATAACATATTGGGAGTATACTTACATTTAATAATATCGCGTACGTCCAACATAGTATCTTCATGTCATCTGGACTTCTGCATTTTTACTACCCTTACCAGAAAACACATAATTAAATTACAGTTTTGATCTGGAGCATCTCAATGCACGGGGTGCGGAGTAAATCATAAAGTAAATGTGACGGAAATGATACAGAAGTACGTAATGGAAGTGACATCATATTGTTATGAATACATAACTCACACCCATTGTTATAACTTGAAAATATGGTTCGCTTGACTTTGGCGAAAAATGCGGTTACCTTGGTTACAATTTTAATGATATTCGCCAACATGACGTATTTTGGCAAGTTCTAGAAACGTCTCAAATTTTGTAAGTTGACTAAAAGCCTCACGACTTACACTTTTCCAGAACATTCGATACGAGTAAAATATTTGACGAACTCAATACAAAACACAATATATAATTTTTCTTCTGATTATATATACCCTTCAAGATGTATTATAAAACAATCATGGTAGAGAAATATAATATTTAAATTTGATATCTGGGACAGTTGTGCATTAACATCTGCAATATACGCAAGTATGTGCTTATCACCTACCCTCACTACACGCTCCTCCGCTGGACTGAATGTAAACCTTTCATACTTGATAACTTCTGACGAAATAGACGAATGGACAACTTGGACGAAATAAACAGTAATTAAACAATTGAGGTATACGACAGAGTGCGCCTGTTTCTTGCGAAGAAAGTACGCTCGTACGGAGTGACTGAAAACGTTACAATTAAATGTTTCATCGTCAATATTGTTACAAAAGTATAAAATGCTGAAATCCAATTGTCCCCCCTCTCACTTTCGTCTCCTTCGGTGACTGAACGGAAAAAACACATTTACAGGCAATCTTTCCTATAATGTGATCTGTGGTTGCAGAAGAGGGTTTGTAGTTAGAAGGAGGGTTGCCATATTTAACGATTTATCGCCAATTTGGCGACATTTGGCGACTTTTTGAATATTGGAGAAATGCCTCGAAATAACGAGTATTCTACAAGATATGAGAGATCGCTAGAAGTTTCTATAGAGACTATACAAGGAGTCATCACTCAGTTGGAGAGCAGTTGACGTGATACGAGCTACACTGAATTGTGATTTTCAGCTCTTTTTACTCGCTATTTTTACTTTCTCATACGTAGCATCGTGACAGTATCGTTTTCCCGTAAATTGTCGATTTCGATTTCACTACAATCATTAACATTAAGAAGTTCCTTAATCAATGAGATACGAAGAACATCTTTCACATATATGTATGTGAAATTCTGTCTTATGCTGCTGTATTAAGGAAAATAAAATATTGAATAAATTTTGAAGTTTTCTCTCGAATTCTGAACATGTTCTATCTAGTTCTAGATGTTTCGATGACAACGGTGGTTATAAAGTTTCGTGGAAATCCATTGATATTTGTGGAAGCTGTCGCATACAAATGAAATTGACCACAGACAGACGGGCATCACTCTAAAAGAATTTAAAATGTATTCAGAAGTTTTAAAAATATGTATTGGCATCAAAATCGAAAATTTTCGTGAAAACCATATATTTTCTATACTATATCCTATAGTAGGAGAAAGTATATATATATATATATATACATATATATATGCGCATTTCATATTCCATAATACTGTACTTCCATACCCTTTATTTAGGTAATTCTGTATCATAATGTGTATTAGACTAAAATGTAGGTGTCCCTATGTAATCAGTTATTTCCATACTTTTTAGGTATTTTTGTATCAGAATATGTAACACAATAAAAATATGATGTGGGTAACACATGATATTTCCAACATAATGTCACTGTACAAAGAACAAACTGTTTTGTTTGTTTCAATAGCAGTTTACTTCTATCAATGCAAAATTATGATGGAAAAGATCCATGGCACAATACTTTTCATGTTGAAAAGTTTATCATATGAAGCTTTTCTGGATGGCACCATGCGAAATTATTGTGAAGTAACAAAATAAATTATATTTCGCTCAAATTTCACTTAATAATGAAAAATATTGTTATCTGCTATGCATTATACTCCATTAAATTAAAACATGTTACTTATAATTTTATCAATTTGGCGCGAGTTTCGTAACTTAAATATCATCTTTTGCAAGTTGGCGATATTTATCCACATTGGTCGCCAATGCTGTCAAATCTTTTGTCAAGTGTTACATATTTGACGATACTAACTGCTATTCATGTTTATGTATTTTTAGATGCATTTATTTGAATAACGTACAATGAATGTCTCTAGAATGGTTCAAGCTGGCTTTTCAAAGATTGTCATTGATTTTAGTATAAAAGTTCCACACATAATGATTGCCCGGCCACACATTTAACTGCCGTAAACCTTTGGGTTGGTTGTGTGGTCTGGGCTTTCGACACATAGTGATTGCTTTTATAATATTATTACACACATAATGATTATTTTTTAATATTATTACGCATATAATGATTATTAAATTATAATATTATTAAATTCCCTGATTTTTTATGATTCTTTCACAAATTTATTTGAAAATTTGATTCCTGAGCTTTTGATTGCGATTTAATTTTCTTTTCCAGTAGAAGCAGGTCTATCAAGGCAATAAATTCTATATATATAACTGTAGAACAAAATTAACTTCTTATGTCAGCGCCCGCATTGCAGATAATTCCAACCATGGATCACTACACTTAAGCATGGAATAGCAAATATGTGCAATAGCAGCAAGAAAACTTTTTATGTAATATTGCCATTACTGTAGTTTACTTAAAAACCCATAATATTTGTACAGTTTTCTATGTTTGTGATTTCTCTAACGCGTTCTACAAGCATATACTGACATAAGTTTACAGCGTATGGAATACATGCATTTTTAAACAGCATGAATTTTTCTGACTATGATATATGAAGAGAACATGAAACTTTCGAACAAAAGTAACCCTTTATTTAAATATTTGTTTTCAATATTTTCTGTATGCAGTGAACTAGTTTCTCTGCAAAAACATTTTCTACAAGATACATGATTTATAGTCGCATCACTGATGAAATACTATTTTATTTTGTGCAGCTTCTTTTTGGCGAAGCATATAAGAAATCGATCAGGAAGAGATTTCGGAAGTTCCTGCTAAGCAAAACAACAAATACATCCCAAACCGTATATATATTTTTTTCAAGGAAAATATACATTAGCAAACAGTTACTAATTTATTTGTGTGGATGGTTTTTGAGATTTAGCTGTTATGTGGCTCAACTCGACTTTCAAATAATAAAATCCATTTTTGAATAGTTTGTGATTTTTTTTTTCTTTTTGCAAATTTTAAGACTTTTTTTTTTTAAATATGAATCATTAGTCCAAATTATCCCAATTACAGCATACTGCTCTTCATTTTAAAGAACCTCAAAATAGTTTTGATTGATACCGAATTTGGCAATGTACCTTCTTGGGTGTAACTTGATTCTACCTCCTCCGAGAGAAGCTAATGACGTCACGAATACAAAATGTGTATTGCTGTTTTTTCACTACAGTGATTGAAAGTGTTAAGTTCCGTGATCATTGTGCCATAGAAAAACATTTTATGCATGATTATGTAAAGTTTTGCCCTCGGCTGCCATATGTTAAGAAAATATATAATTTAGAATAAATTTAGAAATTTTTGCTTTCAATTTAAAAATGTCTTATCTCGTTCTAGATTTTTTTGCTAACAATGCCGGATGAGAAGTTTCATACAAATCCATTAATATTTGTGGCAGCTATAGTGTACATAAGAAATCGACCACAGACAGACGGACATCACTCTAAAAATATTCAAAACCTATTCAAGAGATCCTAAAACATACATTGGCATACTTGAAATTGGAAAACTTCGTGAAAACAATGCTTTATCTATGCTATAGATTTTGTAGTAATAGAAATTAAAATTAATATTCGAAAAAGTTTTATTCAAATACATTTTACTTATCTGAATTTAAAAATATTTTGATACATTTTAAGTGCTTGTGGTCTATTTGATAAGGTGGACAAAACACCAAATGATAATTTCTTTCACCAAATTTGGTATCTGAACTGTCAGTGGGATTGACAACTTTGATGAGGCTTCCTACCATCGAATTTAAGGATTAAGGGGAATATTATTTTTTTAAAGTGAAACCGAATGTAAAGAAAAAAAAATAGAATTAGGAAATTCAATCCATGTTGAACGAAAATATGTATAACAGTTAATGCACGATATGTATTCTGCTAAAATAATACAATATAATACGTGGATAACTTTGAAAATGAAGCTACACTTATTTAACTATCTGCCTCAACTAGTAGACTGACATGCGACCAGTCTGTTAATCTTATCAAATATCCAATATTGTAATCTGATACTTAACTTCCGCAATTAAACTGAGGTGCAAAATATCAACTGTTAAATCACGAATTTGTTGATGCGAGGCCTATTAATCTTTTATCCCTATTAATCAAATGTATAAATTGAAATTTAAAAATTCTCAATTCCAAAAGAGAGACGATAATAAAAAATTCAGAAGTACTTTTCTGAGCAAAATTCGTCTGAAGTACATACGATCTTGATTTCTGAAGTTTTTTTCGCCTATAGGGAGAATTTCAGGTTGTATTCTGAAATAGATGTTATCCTCTATACCTACTTTGATAAAAGCATACTAGATGATAAAAAATAAAATATGTTACTGTAAAATATAATCCTGTCAATCTGTGTCGAGCGCTTATAAATCTAAAAGACTTAACTATTTTACATGTATTTATCACAAGTTCATTAAGAATACTTGGTAGGTTCAAAACGACGCATTTTTGAGGTTTTGTAGGAATTTATTTTCACTATTTATTTTTAAGTTACTATTATCATTTAGTTTGGAATTTTAGTCTGTTAAACTTGTAATTTTGTCAACTTTTACACTCAAAATAAATAATAGATACAGGCCGCCCACTTTGGTACTCTATGTCCAAAGATGAGCCGGATGGTCTGGGTATTCGACTCAAAATAAATAAAAAATACTGCAAAACCCTTAAAAGGCAGCAACAAGTAATTAAAAAACTCAAAGAACAAAAGAAAGTAATGCAAAACATTTGTGAAACAAACGAAGTACACAGAGTGCAACAACAACAGCAGCAATATATAGCAGCTTTTCGACTTAATTTGATGGACTGAATAGGTAGCTATTTTATGTAAAATGTTTTCTTAATTCAACTTTACCACTTAGACGAAATGATCAGTTGCACACATATAAGAGTGCACTTAATTTTACATGAAAAAAATACGGTTTATATTCATTTAATATGTTAAATCTCATATGATCACGCAAATTATTTGAAACTGTTATTAACAGAGATTGAAAAATAACATTTCAAGTTATAATTTGCCTAATATATCTGATTTCAAGCATGTACGATATAAAAACGAATGACGAAGAGATAAAAATTTTCTAGATAAGTCCACAATAAGTTTAAAAGAATGGAGTTCTTCAAATAAACCATATGATAGAAAATATTCTTATAAAT
This sequence comes from Amaurobius ferox, assembly GCA_951213105.1. NCBI lineage: Eukaryota > Metazoa > Arthropoda > Arachnida > Araneae > Amaurobiidae > Amaurobius > Amaurobius ferox. The sequence continues at coordinate 142,268,423 of OX578134.1, forward strand.
AATCCAGATAACAATCCCTTCAATCACTCAACTGAAATACTTTCAAAGAAAGAAAATACGAAGTCAGTAAAAAATAACGCTTGATATAGATGGGGACAATGTCCAGGCTACCTCAATGACAATAGATTCAATCAGTAAACCAATGAATTGGATTGATAATATTTTGGTCCATATACTCCTATTGCATTTTCTGTAAACTAGAAGAATGAATAAAATATATTTAGGAGTGGAATAAATGCGATTTCAACAGACATGTATACAAAAAAGAATGCAATGTAAAGAAAAAAAAATACTATTCAGAGTGTAACTGTTAAACAAGATATAAAATCTTACTTGAAACAAATTTTGTGTAATATTCTAAAATTTATTTTATATTTTATAGGAGTTATACACTGATTTGCGTAATATAAAGGAAAAAACAATTATTCTCTTGAATAAAAATCCCTATTAAAAACTAATTAGGGCATTTTTAAATTTCGGTTTAAATTAAACAGGATTGTGCATAAAAGATTTGTACGCTAACTGCAAAATAATTAAATTTACTATAGAATTTCAAGTATTTATATGCATAAACATAAAATAATAAAATTTACTATAAAATTTCAAATTTGCATGCATAACTATAAAATAACAAAATGTACTATAAAATTTTAAATTATTGCTTAAAATTTTTGCAATTTATTAAATTGCGCATGCTTCCAAATATTCACTTAGAGCGGCTGAGTAAAATTTAGCAGTTTTAAAAAAATATACCCGTCTATGAAAATATAATTGTGAGATAGATCTATGTGAAGCGTTTTTCTACCTATTTTAAATTAAAATTACAGACCACGTAAAACTTATTTTTTTCATTCATCACAGAAAATTCATATATATATATATATATATATATATGTGTGTGTGTGTTATTGTATGTAGAAATGTAATAAAATGATGTAAATTTATGCATGGTGTATAATAAAATGAAGTTGATTTCATGACGGTACTGTAACTACGAGTATTTACCGTCACAAGTCGTTTAAATATGAATACTTAACATTGCATTTAATCATTTAAGCTCATGCATTCAGATAATGAAAACGTATAAAACTAGAAGTTAAATATATTAATAATAAATATACATTTAAATAATTACAACGTATAAAATTAAAAGTTAAATATATTAATAATTATTTGGCAATTTATGCACTACCCGACATAGCAAATGCAACACAATGAAACTTAGGCCGTATAATTACGCAAATTGCGAGACAAACACAGCTGACCGATGTATGCAAATGATCTGAAATGCAAGACAGTCATGTGATTAGAGCGCAGGATAAAAGGTATAGAAATGGCAGATAAGCCAATAATTGTTACTGTCTGCCAAAGCTGTTTTCATTTCAGCAGACACGTGTTGTTAAAGAAATGGCTGGCCGACGACTCCGAAATCCGTCTCAGCATTTGGACGATCATGAGAGGAGATTCATTTTAGACCTACGTACGGTTGGGTGATCGCACCTTCGTATCTCCGCTGAAACATGCGTAGATTCGCCCACTGTGCAAATAATTTGGAGAAGATGGATTGAAGAAGGGCATGTGAATCATCACAGTGGTACAGGCCCATCCAGACGTACGTCAGCACCCGTTGATCAACGCATTCAAAGGCATGGGGCGACGGTCGCAGAAACGACGACTGTCGACATTCTGCAGAATTTGCAGGGCACACCGGATGGATTCTCGGCGATTGGCCGAAAGCAGATTGCACTCAAACTGTCCTTTACGACCACTGCCATTGATGAAAAGTCACCGAGCTGAAAGAGTATAATAGTGTCGGGACCGAGCCTCTTGGACGACTGAATAGGACAGGGTAGTGTATAACGACGAGTATCGGTTGTGTTTGTCGAATGACAGTCGCCGTGTGAGAGTCCGAAGATGATGTGGAAACAGATCCAATCCTGCTGCGGTTGTTGAATATGATATTGCTGGACAAGGCGTCATCATGTTTTGGGGTGCCATAGGCTACGATAGTCGTTCACCTCTGGTACGTATCAGAGGCAAAATTACGGTACGACGATATGAGAATTAGGTTCTGTGGCCGGTTTCACTACCCTAACTTCAGAGGCAGCAAAATGCTGTTTTCCAGCAAGACAACGCGCGACCGCACACGGCAACCATCAGCATACAAGCCTTGCAATGTATCCAAGTGCTTCCTTGGCCTCTCTTGTCTCCAGATCTCTCACCCATCGAGCAGGTATGGGGCGTAATTGGCCGTCGTTTGGATGACCTGCCTCCGCTTCAAACAGAGGACGACCTTTGGAGGATGGTTAAAGGCATATTTTATCCATCCCTCAGGAAACTCTCCGCACGCTCATTGCATCTCTTCCTTAAATTGTCGCTGCTTGTATAGCTGCAAGAAGTGGCGCTACGGCCTGTTGATCACCTTGTTTATGCCATTACTGTATTACCTAATCCTTCTGGAATTAACATCGTTTATTTTATATGCCATTTCTGCTTGTGTGTCCTTTAACACCACACTCTATTCGCTGTTTCATGATAATCTATTTTCTGTATTGAGTAGTGTGTTTAAAGTATTAGATCGTACATTGTATGCTACGTACATTATCTATCCCTGTAATATTATTTTTATCAAATAACTCACATCTTTAAAAATTTTCATACTTTGCTAATACTCTGACTTTTAGTTTATACTGAGAGAGAAGTAAATGAATAACTAGCTGTTTACCAACATTTGATTAGTAATAAAAATGTTTCAGAACACGGTTAATAAATTATCCAGCTTATGAGATTTTCCATTCTCATATTTTAACTGAAAATCTTAGTTATTGTTAACCACGATATAGTAAATTTGGTGTTTTTGATAAGTTTAAAAAAAATGTGGAGAAAAATTGGAAATAATACAAAACTCCAGTTGTAATGGGGTACATATGTAAGGACTGTAATTATGACATAGAATATGTGTAAAAGTCTCTATTTGACCTACTGGATTTGTAAGTGTTGCAATGTTTGAAGATAACAAGATTGCGTTGAGATGCAAATAAAAATCACATTTATTTTAAAATGGCACGAATATTCGGCACTTTCCGGGATTTAAAGAGAAAGCTTCTGATCAAAATTATACCAGGACATAGAGCGAGTTCTGGAAAATCAAACAACGCTGTAACGATACGCCCGCTTGGAACAAAAAATAATAACTTGCTGCATGGGTCTAATACGCTTTAAATATATCTCTGAATAAACTTAGTCCTTGCCGAGGACCTAATACTTACTAAATAAGAGTGCAGAAGGGCATGCAATGTGAATACACAGCCTTCGCTAGCTCAAGCTGAAGCATATTGCTTTTAAACTAATTATAGTATAATTTAAAGATGAGATGTGTTTAACTCTGTTTAAGAAACACATTAAATTGATGAGACACAACAAACTCAGATGACATTTTTATAAAGAAAAGCTACATATATATTGGAAATGCATTAAAATTATTCAATGATTTTATAACACATGCTAAAACTGATACAAGAAAGATAAATCAATCATAAAGCATTGATTATGAAACACATTCCAAATGAAATGCAATTTTATTTAAAAATATTTAAAATGCGATATATTTAGCGGTAATATTTTTTAAATTATCACAATACTACAATAATTTTTTATATTTGAAAACTTAAAACTTCATCGAAAAAATGAACTTTATTTAAATGACGTCATTGAAATATAAGTTGTCTGGTTTAAACATCTCTAAAGTGTGATACATTCAGCGGTAATATTTACATACTAAAATTTAATTTTGATAAAATCATTTTTACGGCAGTTATCGTGGTAACGGATTGACAGACAGACAGAATGAATGAGCAAAGTCATAAACACTCTTCAACTATATTGTAAGGTGTTAATAAAAATAGAAATATATCTTTTAAATTCATGACGTTAGAAATACGATAAAATTATTCAACAGAGTTTATTGTGTACCTATTTTTCTGGCTGAAAAAATGTCTGGGATTTTATGATTATCGTCTGCTCGAAACGAAACTGATTCTGAAGCGCCAGAATTTCGACTTACATTTTAATATAAATACATTTTAAACTAATTCGTATTTAAAATAAAACTCAACGAAGTTCATACTCGCTGAAGTTCAGCTATTCATGTATCAACTTTCATGTTGTCCAATGTTTCTATCTTATGCTGCAGACGAGCACAGGCATACATGCATCTTCGTTTGTAATATAAGATGACTTATATAGATTCCTTAGTCGCTTAATTGTAGTTTATCCCTGAGAATGCTTGATCTGTTCCTGCAAAGCTTATTTCTGCATTAATAAATAGATCATCCACATCAATGAAGATATATTTCCAGTCTGCAGATATAATAATTCAATTTATCTGAATCATTAAGCGCTTTGCAATTGATGATACAAAACAGTACATATATTTCCACGTAACCAAATCAAATATTCAGAAATAAAATTAATAATCTGTCTGTCTGTTTATTTGTCTCTTCATCACCGGAGAACAGCTGCACAGAATGTAATGAACTTTTGTGTGTGGCCTTGGTTAAACTCAAAATTTTAACACGACTTAATTTTTTTCGAGTTTCTGGGACCAGTGATTGCTTAAAAATTAATAAATAAAGAAACCTCCCTTAGAGATTGCATTATGCAGACGATATTTTATCCGTAAATTTAAGAAAAATATACCATATGTTACTCAGCAACGGAATTATACCCCAATGCGTTTATACGACATACGATTTTTAAGCGTATATAAAATTAGTCTTTATCGGAATTGCATTTTTAGATCACGGGAATTATTGATATTCATCTGCTTTACATTGGCAAAGCTTTCTCAAACTCATATAGTGTGATTAGCTAAATTAACCCATTTTTTGTACTTTGCCAATTGTTGAAGCAGTGTATAAGTTGTGCTGTATGTTTTGTAATAAAATGTTCGCGCTGTCATTTTGGTATATATTGATCCAATTTCATACATTTTGTAATATTTTCTAAAAACGGGAGCAGGGTGTTTTACTCTTCCTATCTGCCTGTGAAAATAATCTGGTAGAGCGTAAACAGAAACGGTTAAATTTTTCCTTTTAAGAAAAGTAAATAAAATATAATACTGAAATAAATAATTTGGTATCACGTCTGATTTCAACTAAAAAAGATTAAGAACACAATGTTTAGACAGAAGGTCTTTCATTAAATTTCTTATAAGACGTACAAAGTATTAAAAATGCCAGAGCCCTTTCGAGCGTTAATACGCTCTTCATCAGTGGTACCACTTCACCACTGATGAAGAGCGTATTAACGCTCGAAAGCGCTCTGGCATTTTTAATACTTTGTACATCCTATAAGAAGTTTTAATAAAAGACCTTCTGTCTAAACGTTGTGTCCTTAATCTTATTTAATAATAAAATATTTTGATACCACTGATTTAATACGATCTTCATCAGTGGTGCCTCTTCACCACTGATGAAGAGGGCATTACGCTCGAAAGTGCTCTGGCATTTTTAATACTTTGTAAGTCTTATGATTAGTTTTAATAAAAGGCCTTCTGTCTAAACGCTGTGTATTTAATCTTATTTAATACTAAAATACTTTGAATAACAATACCATTTAGAACACTACAGGAATTTGCACATAATTGTGAATTTTAATTTTTTTTAATATGATATATTCCGTATGAAGCACGGATATCTGATCTAGTGTTTAAATTTGGAATACTACACTGATTTTCTTAACCATTCATTGCTACATTGGGGTACAGCCGTACCCCAATTTAAAACATACAAGATAACAGTTTTAAGTTTTTTAATTTTAAAATAACACATACAAAACCTAAAATACAATTCTTAGAGATATTTATTGCATCATAACTTTTATTTAAATATTAAACACATTTTGGACAAAGTATTTCTTGTACTTCAGACACATATATTAATTGCACATAGCACACATGAACCTTGATTTTCCTATCTCGGATTCGTGGACAGAAATAGCATTTCCCAGTGGTCGTTTCTAGCTTTACTGGCATTTCATCTGGTGGAGTTATTTTTAAAATGTGACATATAGTTTCAAGGAGTTCATGATGTAAATTTGGCATCTGCAAAAGACTTGGCATAGAAACTCTATGTCAGTGCATGACCAGCTTTATTCTCAGATATGTACTTCTACTGCTAATGCATTCTTTAGCTAGTATAGTTGAACCCCTAAGGAAGATTATTGAATTTATTCAGATAATAATTAGTACGTCGAATAAATATAAGGACCAAGGATGTGTCTTTCAGGTACAAGAGCAGGTATGGCATAACTGATCCAGTTGTTGATGTTTCATTTTGTGTATAAAATGTTACATCCTTGGTTAAATTCCCTAAATTGGGCTTATCTCTATTCGTATGCATTGTAGAAAGCATTTCAGCAGTTCCGAAGCAGTTGTCCACTTTAGCCGAGCGTATGAAAATTTGACTGTGTGATTTTTGTTTTTATAAGCGAAGGGGATATTTCCTTTTAATTTTTAAGGAGAGTGCTTACTACTGTAACTATATTGATTAAACCTATAGATTAACCACAGATTTAAATCAATTACCTATGGTCGAATTTCGGTTGGTTCCTTGAAAGTTTAAGTTTTTTGCAATAGTACATAGCCACTGTCACATTACCTGGCTCAGATTATTTGGCTGTTACAATGAATCAAAGAAATAAAATGTTTTGATGTCAGAAGACATCAACATTTTACTTCCATATCTGTCTGGCTGTTGTTCCAGATTCATACATTTCAAACTAAAATATACGTATTTACTTACTAATAATAAGAAATTTAGTTAACAAAATAAAACATATTATTATATTACTTTGGGCTACATCTGTACTCCGTCAAGAACTAAATATATTTTCAATTGGATTGTGTCATAGCACCATAACCTACAAAAGTACTAACTTGACAAAACATGACCTATAAGACGTACCTATAATATGTGACGCACCTATAAGTTTACAACAGCATCTCCATCTCTGAGTAAATGGCAGTATTTTTTAATATGATGAGGTGTACCCCAAGTAACATGACATGTGTACCCCAAGTAACATTCTAGGTTGAAATAAAAATAATTCAGTTCTTCCGGAGATTCCATAGATCATATTTATCAAAGTACAATTATAGTATATATACAGATATACAGATAGATCCAACTACTTCTCGCCTTCTAGTACATTGACGTTATACAGGGTGTCCCAAAAAGATTGAAACGCGCTTTAATTATTTTACTGTTGGAGATTATTGAGAAATGTAAATTGCAAAAATGTTGAAAGTAAAGTAAGAAATAAGACTACGTTAATGAAATTGTCCTCCCATTAATTTTCAAAAAGTTACACTTTTTAAATTTTTATAGGATCCCCATAGACAAATTTGGTCAATCAGATTTTTTTTTAATGCAACAAGATCATTAAAAAAAAACCCGCATATATGTATCTTTAAAATTGAGCGAGTTATATTTAATTGAAAATTGAACACTGTGAATGGGGATCATATGCCAAATTAGAAATGTAAATTTGTGACTTATCACAAAAAAGATGAAACTGGATGATAATACATCGGAGAACCCCAAATGCATAGTGAGTACCACAGCTTTATATGATCTCTGTCTGCGTAATGCTTTATTTAGATGCATTTGTGATAAAAATTTTGACACATATTAACGTATTTTGGATCTAAACAATTTCCGTCGTCAATTTGTCATTGATACCTATTTTTACTGATGATACAGTCTTTCATATTGTGCGGAAAAGTGACATAAGTCAGATTTTCTACTTCATCATAATTCAGTTGATTTTAAAGATACAGTTATGCGATTGTTTTAATGATGTTCTTGCATTAAAAATAAAAAAATATCTGATTGAACAAATTTGTCTAAGGGGGTAGTATAAAAATTTTAAAATGTAACATTTTAAAAATTAATGGGTGGAATATTTCATTAACGTAGTCTCATTTCCTACCTTACTTTCAACACTTTTACAATTTATATTGCCCACTTATCTGCAACAGGTAAAGAATTGAAGCGCGTTCCAGTCTTTTTGGGACACAATGTATAAAATAACGCCAAAATAAAGACAAAAATAGTCATTTCAAGACTGATGAAAATGGGCTTCACATTTTTTTAAATTTATTAACCATCGAATATATTAATATTAAGAATAGCCGATAACTGTGTTTTATGAGACGAAGTAAAATTAATTTCTTGAATTGAACAGTATTTTAAAAGTGCAAACAGCTATGCAAACAATTTTTCAATATCTCCATTTTTTTCTTCGATTTATAATAACCCATTAAATATTTATGGAATAATTTTCTCTTAGATTTTACGGTATATCTAGTACTTTTTAAATATGAACTGATATTTGGCATAGCTCTTCACCATTGCTTTGAGAACTTTGATCCGAGGAATTTAGCCTCAAACTCGTGTCTGGATACTGAATATTAAAGTAACACAACTAAGAACTTCTAAAATAACTCAAAGTAGCCAAACAGTCATACCTAGACATAGGATTTAGATAAGTACCTTCATAAGACTTAGCCTTACCTGCATAACAGACAGTAAGTCATACATCGGCTGGCTGTACAGACATAGAGGTCTATATACAGGAAACATACATAATATTGCAGAGACCCGTTCAGTAAAATGAATTTAAAAACACAGAAATTACGGGGTTTGGAATATGCGACTTTTGAAATTACAATACTGACGAAAGATTCATACCCGAACCATACCAGTTAAAACAATACTGTCGAAAAATTCTTACCATCAGATGACGTCGGTAGGTTTTAAGACGGATCCCCAGTTGTCCATTCCTTCGGTAATCGCAACTATGCACACCTAGGACACTTGCCACCCATCGCTAAAATGTCGGTGACGCGTCCAGGCCCCGAATTTGATGTTATCTCTTTCAACGAAAGTGAATACCCATCTTTACTCACCACGAACCGAAACTTTATCCTGTTCTATCACATGATCGGATAAACTTATTAGCCGGCCAGGATTGGTCTGAATACCCGAACCAGTATGAAGTTGTTGATACAAAGTAAATCATGAATTAGAACGAAAATTGGGGAAAATCATATCCCAAAGCTATATCGACCTCACAAATTCTCAAAACAAGCTGTAATCGTTGAAAATGTTCCCAGATTATTCTGTTGCTTTCATATTTGAACATCTATTGTACAAATGCATTAATATTTTGAACATTTTTCGCATTTTAAGATGACAATGAGCTTTAAATTTGGTCTTAAATTATGAAATACAATTTAAAATAAAATTATTGGTAGATATCCTTTTATTATACTATTCATTTTTGAATTTTTTTTCTTGGAAGCATCTATTTCACAGGGTCTGCTATAAACAAATATTAGATACTGACCTATATATATTTTACATCACATTCTAAAGGGAGTAGTAATGTTTTACCCAAGAATTTCCACTTCGGTTCTAATAATTTTCTTGAAACATCTATTTATTAGTACCTTTAACGATAGTGTTTAGATAATGACTCGCATGGATTCAGCTTTAAATCCTGGATAGAGTGTAAGGACTCACTAAGGATCACTCATTTTTCGAAAGACGATACCTATAGGATGGACAAGAAGATGACTGATATGGTATCAGAGCCAAATTATGGTGGAGGTAGTTGGTTTATTAAGGATTTCCCCACTTCCAATTCAAAAAGTTGTCTTGGAAAGCCTGTTGCTCAAGATTAGTTAAAGATAGAGCTTAGATGATGACTGATGTGGATTTAGTAGTAAATTCTGGAAAGGTAGGAGATTTAGGTAAAGATGAAGGTAAAGATGATAAAGGTAAAAATAAGATAAAGCTAAAGATGACCACTTCCTGATTTTTTTTTAAGGTTCAAAAAGGATAAGAAGAGAATAAAAATTCATAATATATGAGTCCGATATAAAGTGTACACACCATTTGCCAGAGAGCTAGCTCCATCACAAATTACTTATTTTCTATTGAACTTTCACCGATGCAATTTCGGATTTAAATTTTGTCATAAAACAACATCACTAACCAACAAATTAATATATTTTTTTTTACTTTGAACCTTATTTTTTGCCTAAAACCATCCTTCATAGAACAACACTCTTTATGTTTGAGTTGTCAGAAAATATTGACTTAGCAAGCCCCATATTTTAATCATATGTTGACTTTTTAATAAACTAAAGGTTTGATTAAATTTATATTTCAGTAAAAAAAATGCAGAAATTGGCTGCAATAAATTGAATTGAAGTCTATAAGGTGAGAAAAATGTCTTTGAATGGCGAAGAATGCATAGTACATTCTTTCAAAGACTCGATTGTTGAAAGGAAACTTCAATATAAAAATTCCTGGGTGTTCCATTAGAAGATTAGTTTTGGATTTGTAGCTAGGCTATATTACCGAATTCTTTCATAAAGATTTTTTTCATTAGTTCAGTTCATCGCATCGCATTGTATGCACTTTTTCTTTTGCAGAAAATGAAGTAATGATTTCGAATTTAGATGGGGCAAGGGAAATTTATGCAAAGTAAATATTAGCAAACAATGATATCACTTTAATTAACACTTTAATTCAATAATTCAATTATGGTTATAAAGACCACTGGAGATTGAAAAAAATTATCATTTACTGCTTTTAAATTGTTATCCATTACCATTTTTATGTTTCTTCATGCGTATACGTCTGAATTACAACTGTTTGTAGTATATACAATTAAATTAATTAGTTATTCTTCCAATGTTATTGTATGATAATAATGAATATATTTGAAGAGCATATTTGATGAGTAGCTGTGTGTTTGCTGTGCTTCTAAAAGTTTGCCAAAACATTATTTTTATAACTATCAAATTATAACTATTAAAATGTAAATTAATGGAGCTAATACGTTTTCTGGGTTAATAAAAAATAATCTGTTGTGTGCAGCACATGACATTCCCTGCAGACTCATGTTCACATTATCTTTATTTCTTTAACATTTTGCTTGTGGGTGGGGCAGTATGCAATTTTCATTTTTAATACAATTTTTTTTTATTTGGTAAATGAAAATTTTTTTGAAGAGGAAGTAACAAAAATGCGAAAAAACTAAAATATTTCGTGAGCGGCTAGTCCTAATGTATTGGGATTGGTTTTATTCTTTTTTTCGTAAAAAATTAAGTTCAAAACAAGCACTTCATTGATACATTTGAGCATACGTGGTCTTTTATTTTAGATTTTTTAGATTTTTACGGACCATTTCGTAAAAAAATGCACGCTCTTATTTCCCGAATCACACCAAAATCTAATCAGCACAAGGGTATCTCACAGGTGACTTATCTACTAAATTTTGTAAAAGTTGGTCAATTAGTTTCTTGGCTAGATGGACATATGAAATTTTTGCGGGCCATTTCGCAGAAAAAAAAGGCGAGTTCATTTATTCCGAGTTGTACCAAAATCTAATCAGTACCAACGTCACACACAAGTGACTTACCTATAGAATTTTATGCAATTTGATTCATTAAGTTTTGAGTTCTATAGTGGATATATATATTGCACAGACAGACAGACACACACACATACTTCGCGCTAAAAATATTTCTTTCGTGTTTTAGAGTTTTTAAAACGTGTAAATCCGTGGAAAACTCGAGTTGCGATTTGCAATAAAATTCTCATACTTTCTCTATACATTATCATGTATTGTAGGGAAAGTAGTAAGGTGTATTACATAATTAACTGTATTCGATAAATTATATGACCGTCACTGTTATGTAAAGCTTTTAAATAAAAAAAATTATTATTAAATACTTTAAATACACTACATTCATATATTGTGAGACGGGTAATTGAAATAATTACATTTAAATTAATTATCCTCCAATACTTTCTTTAAAATTTTTATGTATTAATAATATTTATATGCATTGTGTTTTTTATCTTAAAATGAAAACAACATGAATGAATATATTCGGCCAGTAACCGTTTCAAAGTCTGTTTGTTCTAAAGGGAAAATCCGGCATATGTTATTTCCCTGAGGAATCCGGGAAAAAGACATTTTCTTTGAACGATCCCGACATCTGAAACACGTTACTAAATTATGTACTCAGGATTTCCCATGTGATTGTGAATACTCGTGTCATGTTGCAATACTTCACATATTGTGAGGATAATGCAGCTAAATTATGTACTGTAAATAGTATGATAAAAATCTGAATGGAAAAGCGATTTGAATTATTTTAGAGATTATTTTAATCATACATAAAGCACTTCAGGTGGCAATAAAAAATAAAATAAAATGCATTTTAACATCATTATACTCTATAATTCTATTGAAAATTGGTTTTTTTAACTTTTAAAGAAATTAATTTTTATAAATGAACAACGACTTGGATGTTTATTTCATTTTAAATCAGTTCAAAATGTATCTGAACGTTGAATGCTATTGATTATCCTCCTGCAGTATAATTAAACCAAAAGAATCACTATATTCTTAATAAATTTTAATAAATAAATATGTATCTAATCTTCAGAAACAGCGTCTTCATATACAGTATTATAATATTTCCAAAATTTCAAATGATATCGTGCACTTAACGCTTCTAACGTGCAAAATTGAATAATGATAAATCAGCATTGATGTGTTATTGTGATCATGATAACTGGAAATATGCGATACCATTCGGATTGCAATCTCAATATATAGGGTTTTGAAATCAAGGCTACGCATAATGCAATTAGAAAAGTTTAAAATCAGCGTGTAGTATGAAAAAAAATTTGGAATAAAGATTTAAAAACGTGAATGTTTTTGATAGTGGATACAAAAATTCTGAATCATCGTGATTGTGCATATACAATTCATAGTTATTTGGATGCACTAGACGTTTCTGCCAAAATAGTCATGGCGTATTTAATTAACTGGACAGCTTAACTCGACGTCCTGGTACCAAAATCCATTTTTAGTAGCTTATTTTTTGTTTTTGTTTTCTTCAAATTTTACTCGAAACAATTTGAAAAATCGGTATCTTGGGTCCAAACGGTTACAATTATAGCGTGTTACCCTTCACTTTAAAAGGACTGAAAAAATATATATTTCAATTGATACCATACTTAAAAATGTACCCCCGGGGAAGGAGGGTAACTTGACACACGAGGGTCGCTAATGACGTCACAAACAAAACAAGTGTATCACGTCTATTTTTCACACCAATAGTTGAAATTAAAAAGTATCGTGATCATTAAGTCAGAAGTTCAATGTTTTCGTTCGAATTACGAAAAAAAAATATTTCAAATATTAGACTTTTCATTGAAAAATATAAATATTGTTAATAATTGTGACAACTATAGTGTATGCAAGAAATCAACCACAAGCAGGCAGACGGACGTAACTGCAAAAATAAACGAAACGTGTTCAGAAGATTCTAAAAGATAATATATTTTCCTCAAAATGAATAAATTTCGTGAAAACAATACTTTCCCTGTACTATATTACATAGTATGAAAAAGTCAAAATTACTAAGTATCAAAAGTACTGTATTGCATTAAATATTTATCTATTTATTTTAATATTAATTTATTTTAATATTCTATGTTCAGTGATTTAAATTTTACATGTAGGAAATCCATTGCATTCGGTGCATCTCAATACAAACGTACGGTAAATATTTTTGTTCAGTACCGAAATATCCTTTTCTAAATCAATTTTTCGATCAAAATGCCCTTCCTTGAAGCATTTATACACCAACCACTTCCTCATCTTACGACAAACAAAATGTGTGCTCGGAAAATAGGAATTCAGAGATTGGCGATCGATTTACAGAATATCTAGCACGGAGTATATTTTTTCTTGGAAAGTAAGATTTTTTTTGTGGATATAAAACTGCAAATCATTATGCCAGTATAGAATGTAGTAGCAGATTGCAAAATGTAAAATGCATGTAATGTGCTATGCTAAATATAGTTAGTTTTTTTTTTAATTTGACGGCGATTTATATCTTATGTATAAGTGAGTTACTCTAAAAGGTTTGAATAAGAAAAGGAAAACTCAAGCTACATATACGAGGTATCCCCAGAAGATTGAAACACGCTTTAATTCTTTACCTGCTGAAGATAAGTGGGCAATGTAAATTGCAAAGATGTTGAAAGTAAGGTAGGAAATAAGACTACATTAATAAAATAGGCCTCCCATTAATTTTCAAAAAGTTACACTTTTTAAATTTTTTATACGACCGACTTAGACGAATTTGGTCAATCAGAAATTTTTTATTTTTAATGCAACAATATCATTAAAAAAACCGCATATCTTTATCTTTAAAATCAACTGAATTGTGATAAAGGAAGAAATATGACTTATGCCACTTTTCCGTACCATGTGAAAGGGATGTTTCATCAGTGAAATTAGGGATCATAAACAAATTGACGATGGAAATTGTTTAGATCAAAGATACGTAAATATATGCCAATTTTTTTTTATCACAAATGCATCTAAATAAATAATTACACATACATAGAGCAATTAAAGTAGCGGTACTCACTGCACGGTTGGGTGTCCTATGTATTATCATCCAGTTTTACCTTTTTGTGATATGTCACAAATTTACATTTCTAATTTGATAAATGGTCCCCATTCGCAATGTTCAATTTTCAATTAATTATTACTAGCTCAATTTTAGAGATACAGATATGCGGTTATTTTCAATGATTTTTTGCATTAAAAATAAAAAATTTCTGATAAACCAAATTTGTCTAAGGGGGTCGTATAAAAATTTAAAAACTGTAACTTTTTGAAAATTAATGAGAGGACTATTTCATTAACGTAGGCTTATTTCCCATTTCACCTTCAACATATTTGCAATTTAAATTATCCATTTATCTCCAACATGTAATATAATTAAAAATATTTTAAACGTTTAAATATTTTTGGGACGCCCTGTATCAGGACAAATAAAACAATAACGCATCATGCAGCTGTTTGTAGGATATGCTGTAACCCCCTTCGTTTGTGCAAGAGAACCAACAAAGAAGAAGTTCTAAAGAGGAATGAACTCCAAAGGAAGAAACAGGGGGTGGGGGGTATATGTAGCTAAGACTTGGATTAAGAGAGAACCTAAGCAGCATGCAGAACTGTCCAGCCAATCCGATACAAGCAGTAACACACAAGATAAGGTCATGGTTTGAATATTGTAATTTGGATGTTAGTGGGAATTCATTAAACGTAATTATGGATGACTTATTTTTAAAGTGACTGTTATACCCTAGTTCTTATTTTACATCCATCTGATCGTTTTCTATTATTCAAAATATGTATTTCATGGTTTGGTGTAGTGTATCGGATTCAGGGGAGGATCAATCTGATCTCCCTTTCGTTTGCAACAACTGGAATCCTACGAAGCAAATTATCATCGTAGAAAATTTGAAAATTAAAAAGTTTGATAATATAAATTGATAAAATAGAATAGAATTAAAGATTTTGATGAAATTATTTAGCTCTGGAGGCTGGACTGTACATAAAATTTTAAGCATTGAGTTAGAAATTACTTTTACCTCCACTGTTTTAAGTTTTTAAATAAAATACATTATTGTACTTCTGTGATAATTTACAAAATAACACCGCTGAATGCATCGTATTTTTGAGATTTTTAAATAAAATTGCATTGCAGTTGGAAAGTGTTTTAGAATTAATGCTGTATGCATGATTGATCTTCTTTATTAAATTTTAAGGCGGGTAAATCGTATTTGAGATTCAACGTAAAAATAGAAAGGCTGGTTTGAGTATGCTTTGCATTTATCTTGATCAAGAGATCCATCCTGAAGATGTGTTTTATAATTGCAAGCTAGAGATAAGATATGTATAAGGTAAAAATGCAATATCATTTCATTGCACCTGGATATTTTTGTAAAAATTAAATATCAACTTGTATTCCATTAAAGATATTAAATGAGGATGTGTATTATCATATATGTATATTATGTTATGAAAAATTACGAATTATAACTGGATATGTCATTTCTAAAATATAAATATAATCAATTGCAAGATCATGAATCTTGTTAAATTTTTCGTCCATATGGAGTATATTAAAAAATAGTAACGTCTGATAGACATTGATTAAAGATGTTCTTTAATGGTTCCTAATGTGTGAATGCATTTTATTTTAATCATACTAGTTTTATTCTAATATGACAACTATATTATGCATCAAGAATATTTTTATATTATCACTACAGTAAAATAAGTTTCTTTTGTAAAGTTTTTTTTTTTACATTTTGTGCATTAATATAATAAAATGTTTAGTATATACATTTTAAAATATTTAAACGATATTATATGAATAGTAAATAACGTTTAATAATTTATGAAATTGCTTTAAAATATTTTGAAATATGAAAGAAAATTATGAAATATAATATCAAATTAACTTTTTAATAACGACCACGGGTTTTTTTTTACAAAAAGTTCTTTTATGATTCAAAATTAAAATCTCTTCTCATTCTGTGCTTCACTTTTTCTTGCCACTGGAAAGATTGTCGGTCTTTTGTATAAAACAAAGAAGTGAAGCATTTGAATACCTTCTTTTCAAGGAGCTGGCAGGGTCAGAAGATGAACAAAATACAATAGTTCCTTTGAGATCAAGATTTTTGATGAAAATTAGAAGTGGATTTGTCAAGAAGTTCATCAAAGAAAAAATTGCGGAAATGAAAAATTAGACGTTCCTTATAAGAATCCCATGCGCCCACTTATTTGGAGAGAAAGTTCAAACTGTTGTGAAAAAAAAATGCATTTAGAAATTGTTTAGAAAAATATCACAGCAAAGAACTATGGAGCTAATGTGAAAAATGGCCGACAAAAGATTCGCAGAGACTTTGTTTTATTTTTATATAAAAATGAATTTATCCTCCTCAAAATAACAAGAATAAAAGATAAATATTGAGAAAGTGAAATTAAATATATTTTTTCTAAACGTTGCTGTGTAACGAAAAATATTGAACAATTTGGAAATGTTCTTAATTGTATTGTATCTAAAATAAGAATACAAAAATGTAATTTTTTTTACTCTAATTTTTATATTTCAACGTTTAAACGTTTATCTTTATAAACTTTCTACATGTACATTTCGTAGTATACGCAGAAGGATGCGTGGATAATCAAAAATTTTCAGTGGAGATGGGCGAGTATCATATTTCATTGAATTCGAATGTCGAATTCAAACTTTAACCAGATCTTAAATATTCGAATAAGGGAGATTTATAATTGTTAATAAATTATATTCAAATTTAATTAATTTTTATTAATTAATAAAATATAATAGATAAAACATACAAAGTGTAAAAAAAACAATAATTTAACTACCGTAAACTAGTGTAAATTAAATAAAACAAAGGAAATTTGGCCACAATCTAGACGTCATGTAGTCTCTATCATGAGGTCGGCTAAGTGGCAGACATATTGTCTGGCAGACATATCGCCAACTGTCAAAAGAGAAAACGTTAATCGTGTGTTTATTCTGTTTCTGGTGTGAAGATCATATGAGTCTAGCCCCTGCAATTTCTAATAAGTTCATCATAGCGCGATATTCGAGGTATACGAATATCTTCTAAAGAATTTATTTTCTAGATATCGAATACATTGATTATTCTTATAGTGGTGGTATTCCTGATCCAGGTATTCCAGTAGACTTCTTCTTCTTCGATCCAAATCAACCGACTTACCTGGAGTTGTAAGTTATCTGTTTGAATGGTCGAGAGCTGTCACGCAATTTAGAGAAGAACGCAGTTGGAGTGGCATCACCAGGAACC
The DNA here is from genome assembly GCA_951213105.1 of Amaurobius ferox. Classification (NCBI taxonomy): domain Eukaryota; kingdom Metazoa; phylum Arthropoda; class Arachnida; order Araneae; family Amaurobiidae; genus Amaurobius; species Amaurobius ferox. The sequence goes on from OX578134.1 coordinate 142,286,218, forward strand.
GTACCTTACTTTCCCTACGGCCAATCTCTGGAAAGGACTTACGGACTTATATATTTAACTTGCGGTATTCCACGTGAACAAGGGGACAGTTTGGTTAGAGCCGGGAATCGAACTCAGGGTGTCTGACTGCAATCCCCGCTATCTAACCTCTGGGTTTTCCCACACCTTATTCGAGTATTCGATGTATCTACTAATCGAAGTTTTCATGTATTCGTCGACAGTATTCGCCCATCTGTAGCTCTCACTAATTCACATGTTAGGGCGCGACCAAGGATATGTATCAACATTTTACAGCCTTACGTGTGCATCTGTATATATATGTTGTGACTCAAGAATTATCAATAGAATATTCATGAAATATAGCAGGTAGGTTATTAATGCGTTTGTACTTACGCGTTTGTATAAAAATTTTAATAAATTATGTGTGAAGATTAAGTAAATTATATAAATTATTTTTTCAAAATACTCAAACATTTTAAACCGACTAAACTAAATACAATAATTTCAATCGAAAATGTTGCGAAACTATTTTATTTCCACTCACACTTCATCTAATTATGCAGATCGAATTTCTTTAGGGTTTTATATAATACTACCAGCATTCCCGTTCTTCGTACGGAGTATATAATATAAAGAAACAGAAAATTCACAATCGTGTAAATTTCTATAGTAAACTGAATGGCATTTTTAATCAAAATATTATGTTAAAATATTTAATTTAATTCTTCTAAAAAGTAGTTTAAGAATCTCTGTTCTCGCTATACAAAATTATCTTTACGGGCAGATCTGAAGAATGAAACATCTTGTCCCCTTTTGTAAGCAAATTTACAAAAAAAATATGAAATTGAATTAATATATGCAAAATAAAAGCATTCAAATTGTATGGGACCCGTACTACTTATATACGCGAATATTAGAAGATATAACCTGTATTACTAGATTACATGCATAAATTGAAAATATCAATGAACCCTTAACCTTTAAACCTGAAGTCAAAAATTGATTCCAATATATGCCAAAATAAAAGTGCTAAAAGTATATGGGAATACCCATACTACTTATAATGTCGTAGATTGGAAGATATGTCCGAGTTTTAAAAGATCACCCGTATTACAATATGAGTATCAAAAAAATTTTCCAAAATAAAGCAGATAGCGTAATAAATTGAAAATATCAATAATCATCGTAATCTTTATTTCAGAAAGCCGTACTGGATTCCAATATATGTACATATATGTCAAAATATATGCCAATATACGTGTACAACTTATATTTTCGTAGATTATAATACGTATATCCGTGCATTTGTAGAAGATTATTCGTGCAACGTACAATATATGAGTTTCAACAATTTTTGCAGCAATAAAACATTGACATAATAACTTGAAAATATCAATCAACTCTGAATCAATAATCCCCGAATATATTAATAATAATGTTTAAATCTGAAGACAGTAGCTACCGACCGCTACTAAGCGACATGCTATCATTTGCTTCATATAAATTGGTGAAAAAATAGCATCTTAATAATGCTATCTCTATGGAAGATTTGGCGATATTTTCGTCAATTTAGCGACATTTTAAATAATCACCAAATTTATCGGCAAGTGGGACTGTAGAACTGACAGTCCCACTTGGCGATAAAGTGACGAAACATTATCACAATACCATCCCCTAACAAAACACAATTAATTTCGTGTACTTAGCGCAATTTTATCAATTTCAAGATATTTTTATGGATTTACAAACATTTATATCAATTTGGTTACATTTTAAAAATTCGCTAAATGTGTTACTAAATAGGACGGTTGGATTGACAGACAAATGCTAACAAAGCATCATTTCAGTTATCGCTTCTAATAAAACAAAACAAATTTCATTGATTTGCGTCGGTTTTATCAATTTGGTGACATTTCCGTCAATTTGGCAACGTTTAAGAAAAGTTGCCAAGTTAGCAATATCCCACCAAATTCGTACCTCTGAATTTGCAGATATGAATAAAATATCCTATTCCGTATGTATATACTAAATTAAAAGACTAAAATTGTATTAGAAGATATACCCGTTCAACTCTTCTTCTGTTTCAACAATCGGCTAAATAAAGTTTCTGGCTATACACAATATATGAGTTTATTAGATAAACACAATATATAAGCATAAAAACTCATTGACAAAGTAAATGAAAGTGATGCATTCAGTCCGCAATTAATATAATTAAAATAAAAACCAAACCGTTCATTTACAAGATATATTTTTATATCCATTTATGTGTTATTCAAATTGAAAAATAATAATAAACATTAACAAACACATTTAATTTAATTACGTTGCCGAACAACAAGATATAAGATGGAATCTTCCTCATAAAATTCTAATAATTAAATAACCATTTTGATTTCTTGATACTTTTCATTGTTGAATAAATACTTGTGAAAAATAAACCATGGTGATAGATATTCCATTTAAATTCACGACTCAAACATTCATGGTTTCAAACAATTCATGTTTTCATAAAGTGAGTAATTAGTGCAAAAATCTTCCACCAAATTCAGAAATAAAGTTAGTAGAACTCCTATAAGAAACTTTCGTTTTTCGTTAATATCTCAACAACTCCTTGATCTTAGAAACTCGAAACTTGGAAAAACTTTAAGAAGAGCTTTTTCACGGCTACCCAAAATTTTTTATATCTATTTATGTATTATTCAAAGCGGAAAAATAATAATAAACATTAACAAACACATCTAATTTAATTGCGTTGCTGATCAAAATGATATAAGATAGAATCTTCATAAAATGATAATACTTAAATAACCATTTTGATTTCTTAAGCTTTTCAGTGTTGAGTAAAATCTTATGAAGTAAAAACTACATAGATTTTCCATTTAAATTCTTCTTTCAAACTGTGGCGCGGTAAAACAAGAAAAGAACTTAAAGCTGGGTTTTAGACTTATTTAAATTATTCATAATTAACATGGTCGTAATTATCATACATCGTGGAACATTATTACTCTAAACACATTGCGTTGTTTGCCGCTATTAAAACCTATCATTATTTATCTTCAGTGCGAATTCCTGTAATCGATTATTAATTAACATAATGCTACTCAATTAATTGTACCATTGTTAACTTTAAAATAAAATCATTTATTAAGTACATTCTTTTAAATATTACATTATTTACAACAATTAGTATATTTTATTTGCGGAGGAGCCAGAAAAAAGTGAGAGGTTTGCCGTGTGAGACCAGGTAATTATTATTATCGACATGATCTAAGACCTGTTACAAAGTTAATAAGAACATACCTTTCAATTTGGTCTTTGGCATTAACCACAACGCTTCCATCATTGTATATTGTAATAGTAATCTTGAAGTATTGCACTCGGACTCCGCTGTCATGGAATTTGCATATTAGGACTTATTTGTGGATTATTTATGAACTGCCCTGTGGTAAACACTTTTAAGAGATCATTCTGGCATTCTTATCTCTGGCTGGAACTGAGGCTCTGCGGTACTTTAGCTCTATAGCTCTTAATTGAGTCTCTCTCACTGCTCTAACATTGTATTCCTTCACATATCTCTAAAACTTTCCATATGTTGCAACTCTTTGGGTCTGAGATCTGACACGCGTCTTTGGCTCTGATTGGCCCACCTTAAGGCAATGCGGTCAGACATCTTGCAATTGGTAACAACTTTAACCACTCTCGCGGCTTCACATCAACAACTTAGGTTTTATGGTCTAGTTGACGTCCCAGATCAAGGAGCAATAAAACTGGCATCTTTTCGTCTGATACATTGTTTGCTATTGTAGCAAACCATTATTAAAGAACATAAAACTGCCTCACATAAATCTGGCTTGAACTCAATTCCTGTACTTATTCTGGTCTCACACATACATTCATGTTTTCAAACAATTCATGCTTTCAGAAAGTGACAAATTAGCACAAAAATCTCCCACCAAGCTCAGAGATAAAGTTTTAATTCACTTTCACGTTTTAAACAAACGATTTCCAACCTTCTCGTTTGGAGGAACCAGGGAGTTCGAGAATAGAACTCATAGGAAAACGTTTGTTTTTCATTAATATCTCGACAACTTCTGGTCTTCGAAACTCGAAATTTAGACTAAATTTTAAGTCGGGCTATTTCAAGGCTACCCACAAAATTTCAGCAAATTCGGTTCAGCCGTTCTCCCGTGATTATGGGAAAAACAAACAAACAGACAGAAAGACAGACAGATTTTCAATTTTATTTATATAGACTAGAAGAAATGCACGGTTTTGTTTGAGATACTACTTAAATAATATTTATGTGGTGTAAAATCTGAAATGCTTAGAGATTAATGTGTTTTTTAATAACTTTAACAAATCAGTAAAAAAAAGATGCCGATACGTGAAGCTGCATTTTAGATATAAGAGATTTTAGATATTCCATCCTTACACACTGATAAACATGATTTCTAACCCCCGTTGTTCTGCAGGAAGGTGTAAGGAGATAAAACTTATATTAAAACATTCCCTAGACCCAGTCTAATAGCTTGCAAATGTTTTACCCAATTAAATTTGATATTTCCGGAGATATTTAAATTCGAACTTTATTTTGCAATTTTCACTTTTATAAATTAAACCTGTACAAAATCTGAAGTGTTTTTAGCCATAAATCACTGCTCCTTATGTGAAATTATCAAACCAGTAGAAACATGAAAATCCGTTGATCTGTTGTTGCATTATACGAGGTTATAACAGATGGGCAGATTAAACATGATTTTAAACATTTAAATCTTGTTATTTCATAATTCGCTGAAGGATGATTAGGGTCACTTCTATAAGTATTCTGATGTAAATCATAATATTTATAGAAGTCAGAATCATCGCCTGATAAAAATTTATCCAAATCCATCTAAGGGTTTAGGAGATAGTTAAGCACTTTAATGTACATTCTACATATTATAACGTTCATTTTACATATTATAACGCGCATTCTATATTTTATAACGTGCATTATATATTTAAATTAATATTTAGTATAGAATGTGGCCCATTTTACATTATTGAAAATTTTGTAACTACTATTTAAAATCAATCAGATATGTAGAAATCAATCCTAAATGTCATATTTTATAGCTGCTAAATTGAAGCTGCTAATTTTGAATATAGCTGCTAATTTTGAATATAGCTGCTAAATTTGAAATTTCTATTTTCAGAAGTTTCTGAATTTCGTTAATGAATCAGTCAGTCCGCTAGTGGAAACTTTCCATTTTATATAAATAGATATCCTACATATAAATTTCCATGCAGAAACTTAATTTTGTTACAGAATTACCGTTGTCCACATCTTACGCATATACACACTCACACAGACCGGCATCTATACCCTAACACCTTAGAAATTAATTAAGGATGTCTTACACCATGCTTTACAGTTGCAATTTCCAATTAAAATAATATTGGTTAAGTGTTGGTTACCTTCATTTGACTCTAATATGAGAAACGAAACTTTAATCTGACGGAGTATGGTATATATTAAAATCAGACAGACATCTTAATAACCATAATACCATACCACGTATCTAACGTTGTAATCGCTTGTGAAACACATAGGATCTGATTAACTTAATCTGATTTTCGAGTAGACATGTCAAATGTGGTGAAATGAATATATGATATGCTTTCCACAGGCAGTGCTGTAACATTAGACGACAAATCAAAATGGTCGATACTTGTCACACCATTACATTTCCTGTTTCGATAACTTGTCATTATGGGTCCCACAGGAAATAAACGGTAAAGTTCACAAATTTAGATATTATATAGAATGATGGAATATATATATATATATATATATATATATATATATATATATATATATATATATATATATATATATATATATATATATATATATATGTGTGTATATATATATGTGTATATATATATGTATATGTATATATATATGTATATATGTATGTATATGTATATATATATGTATATATGTATGTATATGTATATGTATATATATATGTATATATGTATGTATATGTATGTATATATGTATATATGTATATATATGTATATATATATATATATATGTATATATATATATATGTATATATGTATATATATGTATATATATATATATATATATATGCGTATATATATATATATGTATATATATATATATATGTATATATATACGTATATATATATATGTATATATATAAATATATATATATATACGTATATATATATATATATATATATATACGTATATATATATATATATATATATATATATATATATATATATATATACATATATATATGTATATATATATATATATATATATATATGTATATATATATATATATATATATATATATATATATATATATATATATATATATATATATATAAATATAAATTAAAATAACAAATACTAAAGTGCAGGAGTGTGAATCAGTAACCACAGTATCAAACCGCGAGCAATATAAAAGCGTGTAGTGAATAGCAAAAAGCAACGAGGAAGGGCCTGAAAAGTAGAGCACGGAGAGGCCAGGACAAGGAAAATATATTAAAGAATAGTATATCTGCCAGAAACGTCTTCAGGGGCACATTCTTGACATACATACTAAAATCCGTTGTTTCTATGATTGCATTAAAACACGTGGTTAAAATATTATGCAATCTGTGCCCAATAACGGAATAACGAGAATAACAGAAAAAAACCAAATAGGATAAAATTCAATTATAAAACATAGAATACCACATAAACATGAAATATAAAATACCACATAGACATGAACATGAAAAATATAGCGCACAAATATACGAACTTGCAAAAAAGAGCAACTCACATGTCGAAAGGTCGCCACCGTGAATAATCTTCAAATGAGTCCAGCACATGTTACAGTCTGAACGCTCACCTCGCTTAATACCACGTGGGAATAATCCAGACCAGAGCAAGTGGAAGTTGCAGTACATACTTTCAAAACTGAGTCTCTTACATATCAATAAAGTCCTTAAATTAGTAACTGCTGTATGGTATGCATTAATCCAAGTGTATAAATTTCAAATAGAACTTTAAAGTTTTAAAAAGAAGTATTCATAACAAAAAAAAGAAAGATACTCAATACATGGGTTGCCCATGTCTGGTTTATGTGCTGATATTCAGTGAATATATATATATATATATATAAATATATAAATATACGAGTATATATATATATACAAATATATATATATATGTATATATATATATATATATATATATATATATATATATATATATATATATATATATATATATATATATATATATATATATTTATAAATGTACTGACGGTTATGCACATATATTTTTACTCTTCTGAATATGCATTGTATGTATTGAGCTTGAAAATTCAATTTAGACTTTTGATGGATTTACATGTTGTGTGTATCCCAGAACATAAATAAATCACTGAAATCGACTTGGCATTAATATATCTTGGCATCACAGCATCTTAATATGAAATATTTCACACTGTCAAAGTTTACGTTTACCTTACACCTTTCTGATAGGTCGGACAGTCTGGGTCTCAACAACAACAACCCTGCCAAAGGCTGTTGAAGTCTCCAGACGTCCAAATGGATATATATATATATGTTTTCAAATGAGTAGGACGGTCTGGATCTTCAACACTATCAAAGACTATCAGTATGTCATGTCTGTCATCAAAGTAATTTCTTCAATAAAATCCCCGAAGTTAAATTCGTAGGTAATATAAAGCAAATGTTTTTATTTTACGGATCTTAGACTTCATTAAGTTATTGTTTAAATATAATTTATTGAATCCGGTGAGAATTAAAGTTCACTTAATACTCCCGTGAGACTTCCATTTTTCAAAATATATTGATTGTGTTATCGTCATATTCTCATGAAATATTCATTTATTAAAGAATATTTCGATTTTATTTCTAGAGTTTATATTTAAATACACGTATTTTCATAAGTTTAAAGCACAAAAGTTTAATTATGAGACACTATTTTGTGGAAATTTATTTCTCAGAAACTCGAACTTTTCAACAATAACCATAATACAATACGGCATTCATTTGAAACTCAATTCTAATCTCTACCAGACAAATAAACAAACATTTAGTTATTTTTATGAAGTAAATTTCCGTCTTGAACGTTGCAATACCTTTTTTATTTAAAAAGTGTTTTTAAAGAAATTTAAGTGACTTCATTCGCTTCGTTTTTTAATTTGAGAACAAAGGGTTGCACACGCAGTTTAATTCTGCATCCTTTATTTATTTAATGGAAGAGTAAGAGAACTTGGAATGTAATAAGTATGTTTGTTCCGTTGGATTACTGGAAAGCGTTTGACGTCTGACATTTTAAAAAATGTTGATACCGTTCATTCTTTGGAAGAAAATATTTTTATCTACTTCTTCATTTACAATAAAATTCATAATCCTTCTGTACTCTTAATTTAGGATTTTTCACATTTTCATTAATCACTATTCTCTTCTTTTTAAAATCAAATATATATATATATATATACAGGGTGTCCCAAAAATGACTGACACATTTGAAAAATGCATTAAAAAATACAGAAGGCGATAGAAATGTAGTGTTTACTGCATTGTAGTTAGGAAACCAGAGAATTTTGTCAACCAATTTTCAAAATTTGTTACAGAGGTCACCAACAGATGGCGGTGCAGTTGTGTGATAGCTAGAGGGAAACGCATACTGTCAGATCTCCATTCTGTACTTTCATCAGCATTCTTCTAGCGTATGTTTCTCAAAGATTTCAAGTTGCTGTTGGATTATTCGTTGGAAATGGTTTAATCGTTGAATAGCAAATATTTCTTGACCTGACCATTCCGGCTTGGTGGTTATTTTGAAAACATCGTATTGTATTTTTTGCAACATGGTCATACAGTTTACTAGTTTTCCCATTCAGCAGCTCCATCTGTTGGCGAACTTTGTAACAAATTTTGAAAATTGGCTGAATAAAATTCCCTGATCTCCCAAGTACAATGCAGCAAACGCTACATTTCTATCGCCTTCTATTTTCTTTTAATGCATTTTTCAAATGTGTCAGTCATTTTTGGGACACCTTGTATATACGAGTGTCCCAAAAGTGAGTGAGTATATATATATATATATATATATATATATATATATATATATATATGCAAGGTGAATTGCACTAAATCTGTCAAACGAAAGTCAAGATTGAAAAAGCCCAAATATGTGAGGTTACTGAAAGACACGCAAAATAAGCACATAATTGGAAAGAGCAGAAAAATCCTCTAAGATGACATCATTTCCATTAGGATCAGGATTTAATGGCAGGCTGCACGCGCTGAAACATTGGCGAAGTGCAAAATCGAAATGTTGCCAACATATGTAACCGGTTATATTGCCACAACCCTGTCTGCTACAATCGGTCAAATTTACAAAAAATTTTTCCATTCCAAAAGATTTCGAATCAGCCTACAATAGACCATATTGGTGTTTTAGCTAAGGATAAATTTAGTTTTTTGTTTACAATGCATCACGTATTTCCATACGTTCTATTTATGTACCATTTTTTCGTTTGCCGCATGTTCGTCGAATGTCCACTTCGAGGACCGCCGATTTCAGTAATGTATTGCAAACATAAAGCTAAATTTCTCCTAAACTAAAACACTGATATGGATTGTTGCAGGCTCATTTGAAAGCTGGTGGAATGGAAAAGTGTTTGTTAATATGTATGCGATATAGCCAGTTACAGATTTGGACAACATTCCGATTTAGCACTTCGGGATTATATAAGCGCTTGTAACTCCAGATATCATGATGGAAATGGTGTCAGCTTATAGGATTTTTTATTCTTTTTCTAATTATGTGCTTATTGTGTGTAGACTTTTCAGAAACCTCACAAATTTGGGTTTTTTTTAGATATGACGTACTTTTCTTCTATCCATCATAACTTGGAAACGGTTAAATATAGGACATGGTTGCTATGCTGTTTTATACTGCACATGGGCTACCACTTCCTTTCGTTTGGAAGATCAGGTGCAATTAACCCTGTATATATGAAGTATTGCAATTGGGTCCGAACTCAGACTCTCTGGTTGCAATTAATTTACTTCTTTAGAGCAATAATGGAGATGGAAGCAATATTTTTTCTTGGTGAACTTAAATTGCTGAACAAATACTATATAGAACAATTACGAACAAACTCTATCCACACAATATGAGCTATTTAGATGAAGCATATTGCACCATTTTACCATAATTAAGTGAGAAGCGTATTAATTTAAACAGTTCGGACTAAGTTCAAGCTATCAATTTCTTGTACAAATTATGTAAAGGTGAGCGGCAAATATTGCAGTTCCGTGAAATGTAAGAATCACAAGATTCTCATAGAAATTAAATGATACTTAAACGGAAATATTATGTCCTGAAAGCGTAATTATTTAATTAAACGTTTCAGGACCTCGCTTTAATTATAAATACGATAAATTATCAAAACTAATAGATTTTCCTTTCGTGCATTTTTCTTTTTGCGTTTTTAATGCATATCTGCAATGTAACATTCAATTTCAGCTCCGATTTCAAAATTTATCAGTATAAGAAGTTACATAAATATCTGACGACATTTTTTTTATTTTGGAAATTTGCACAATTTTATTTTATACGATAACATCTTTTGTTAAATCTATCGTTATTACTTTCCTTGTAATACATTGTAATGTATGAGGAAAGTATTGGAATTTTACGGAAAATCGTAATTCGTGTTTTCGAGGGATCTACACGTTTTAAACTTCTAGAATACGAAAAAACTAATTTTAGCGTAAGGTCTGTGTGTGTGTATGTCTGTCTCTGTGTGTGTCGGTCTATATTTGTGTCTGTCTATGTGTGTGTCTGTCTCTGTGCAATGTATGTATGAATTCTAACTCAAAAACTAATGTTTTGAATTTCATAAAATTTGGCAGGTAAGTCACTTGGGTGTGATCTCGATGCTGATCTGTTTTTCGTACAATTCGGAAAAAGTGAATCCGCTTTCTTTTGCGAAATTACCCCCCAAAATATAATATTTCCCCCCTATCTGAATTACTAATTGACCAAATTTCACAAAATTTGGTAGATAAGTTACCTGTAGAATACTCTGGCATTGATTAGATTTTAGCATAATTCGGATAAGAACAACTTCAATTTTTTTGCAAAATGGCTCGCAAAAATTGCCAAAATTAAAAAAAAAGGCTATGTATGTTCAAATATATTAATTGAATGCTTGTTTTATACGTAATTTTTGACGAAGAAAATAATAAGACCAACTCCATTACTCTAGAACTAGCATTTCGCGATATATTTGAGATTTTTCGCATTTTTGTTACGCCGCTTTTGTAAAAATGTCTAATTACCAAATAAAAACAAAAATTGAATTAAAACTGCAAATGTAGTGTTATTTTGTGTAATTAAACTGAATTTAAGGAATTTTTAAAGAAATAAAAAATCTTGAATGAGTCTGCAGAGAAAGTCATGTGCTGCACACTTCAGATTTTTTTAAACGTATTACTGTATAACCCTTGTAATATATAAAATGCGACGTAAATGGTATGTGAAGTCACTTTACACAAATTATACATGAGTATTAAAATTTGTTTAAATCCTATAGTAACATTTATTAAAATGAACATGGACATTTACGCAAGAGGTTATTTACGTGCCCGAAACGTCAAATAAAATGACATCAAAGTACTTGTAAATTAGTTGTAAACTCGAGTTTCAATTTTCAACACAATCCCAATTCTACAATTATGCATTACAGTGTATTGTAGGGAATGTTTAAAATAGGAAATTGGCTATAAATATCATACTTTCACTGAAATATTGTATTAAGATGATTTTCAATTTTTTCCAAAGACGTGAATTATTTATATGAGGTATTCCTTCTAATATTTATAACTGTTCAAATTGTCTATACAATCTCAAAACTTTATACATTACCATATATTATAGGGAATGTTAAAAATAGGGAATTGGATATATCTCTCATAAATTTACGGAAGTAGTTTATTAATCGGATTTTCTATTTTAACCAACGACGTTAGTTCTTTATATGCGGTATTCTTTCCAATTTTCATAATAATTCCACACAAATAACCCTATATATGATCTGAAGTAAGGAGAAAGAACATTTCTTTTATGGAAGAACATTGCTTTGCACAAACAAATATGTTAAGCTGCTAATACTGGAATGAACTAAATTACTCGAGCGGGCTAAATGCATTAAGCGGAAACAAAGTAGTTCTTTAGCAATCTGACAGAATTAATTTCTAACTTGTGTCAGTATCAGAAGAAGTCCATGGGTGTTCTGCAAATTGCTCTTGTACTATCGTTCTATTCCTTGTGATATTTAAAAAAGTATAATCTATTCCTTGTGATATTTAAAAAAGTATAATCTATTCCTTGTGATATTTAAAAAAGTATAATATATTCCTTGTGATATTTAAAAAAGTATAATCTATTCCTTGTGATATATAAAAAAGTAATGAATTATCTATGCACAAGACTTCCATGTTCAGTAGCAAATGATAAAATACAACTTTCACGTTCGAGTTATGTAGTTCTGTCATATAAAAACATATACTTACTTGAAAACGTATTTAATGGAACGTTTCTTAATAGTATTATTGAAAATAAAATAAAAAAATAGAAAAGATTGAAACATGTATAAATATCTTTATAAGATAATATAATTTATATATTAAAAATTTTATATTATAAAATATTACATATCCATTATTTACATCATTAAAACAATAATATAACAAATTAAAAAATAAATAATTTTAATAAACATTAAATGATAAGGACATTTATTTTGTGTAATAGAATTTACCTCCATATATTTTATTTCTAACTATAACAGATGCTAGAGTAATTAGTCAATATAGAAGTAATTAACACTTATTATGCTTATGAACATCCATTTAAATCAGGTGATCTGGATACCTATTACTTTAAACTGTGGTCAACAAGCGTAGTCTCGAACAAATTTCACCACATACATCTGTAAAAGAAATTGAATTTTAATATTAATGATTATAAGTACAATAACATTATGCATTTTACAAGTTATGTAGCACATAGTACGAACTTTAAATGTTTCTATACAAAGAGAACTAAATAAACTGTGACTAGCTATTAAAGTCTGATACAGTACAAATATAATATTGAAAATTCATTTCGAATAAGAAAACCATCGTTAAAGGCATCTACTTTCTAATAATATAATATGTTGCTTTCTATATGAGCGTCTGTAAATTTAATTAGATGCACCTTTCAGACTATATATGAAATCACTATTTATATCACAAATAATAGTATAGATGACGGTATAACTCCAGTTCACATATCCAATGCGAAAAAAACAGATAATTGACTAAAGGATCCAAAGTCATTTTTGTCAGAACTTTTCAAAACCTTCTGCCCTCAAATATGTGTCTCAAATGGAGCAATTCGTCAATATAGTTTTTGAAATTAAAATATTTGTTTAACTCCTTATTGCTGCTGATTACCAAACAGATAAATTACTATTTGTATATAATATATTACCAATATGGTTGGCTAGGGATTGATAAGATATATGTTAAAAATATGTACCAAAAATTGAACTGGTGATAATAATTTAGTACTATTTAGCAGTTATAACTTAACATCTGTAGCAATTCTCTCTGAATCTAAAATATAGAAATTGAGAATAGAAAAATCTTCCAATAGGTCTTTTTGATTATTGAAGAAAATATCAAAATTTAAAGCACAAAACCGTAAAAAAGATAAAAGCGTATAGATACGGATCTGAAAGATTTCATGATTCAAATATACTTATTGAAAATGAGTTTAAAATACATTAAAAGAATCCAGCGTGATACATTTTTATATTCTTCGTCGAAGAATCCTTCAATTCTGTTTGAAGTTCCCGAAGAATATTATAACTATATGTATAAAAGGAAAACTTTCTCTTTTAAGTTTTATTTTTAAAGTAACTTCCATATATAGTAGTTAAAAAATTGCTATTTGTTATAGTGATAAATTGGTAGTAGTGATAAAGTCCTTAAAAGGAAATTCATAATTCTCCAGAATTACAAAATATTAAAATGCGTTTTTTTTTATATTTCTATATTCGAACTCATAAACATACAACAATTTTATGGCGTACCCTGCTAATTTTTATTGAACATTTTATTTTTTTCATAAAATGTGTTTTTATTAGCACATTAATTCAAATCTGTGTAACGTATTGGCATTGATAAAGAAATACTTTTGATAATATTAGTCTTGCTACAACCTGAGGCTTACCAACTGGTTGTAGCTGATTGTAATTATCAAGCATAAAGACAATGTAACCACTAATTTCTTCGTTTTGTTTTGATCCACTGGCCTGGCGTATACAATAATCCATTCTTCCAAGCATACTGAGATCCATCATATTGAATTAATTAATTATGATAACCTTAATTTGTGTCATGTAATCTTAGAAATCACACCATTTCTCTCCCATCAGATCCAGCTGTGTACTTCTTAAAGTTAATCGTAGTGCTGAATGTATCACCAATGATCAGCAATGTCATTTGCTGCAACGCCACACAGGGTCATAAAAAATACTTCTTTCCAATGATTCGAACGATATCCTGCCTAATGAATGACTATTGGCGTCTTTAGCAAATATTTGCTCATTTAATGATCGCCTTACTTCTTCACTTTATTTTTTTATATGGTGTATCTCGCTCTACATGACTTTGAAGTTGAACCACCTTCTCAGGAAAATAAGGAGGACTGACTGGGTGGAATACGCATATCGTTACATTAAGCTATGAAGGTTTAATCTTCAAGTCAAGGTTTGGTGGGTTAGCCGGGTAGTAAGGGTTTCTAAGCAATATATATTAGCATCCATATTATTCATCTCAAGTTCGTTAAGCCATTTTGTATTGCCATGGTCAAATATCCATTTCTCAGGAAAAATAAGCTAATATTCCTTTAATGTATCCAGTGCGACGCCAGGTTTTTCTACTATTGCTAAGTTATCACTGGCTAGTTACCCATGAAATTCACAATATGCATATCAGTTTGGTAGTTATTTAGAAACAGCGTTGCAAACATTGTACAACTGGAATCACTTACAAAGGGAGCTCCTCTTCGTTCGATTTGCCCTGCTCAAGTTGCATTAATTTACACAAACTGAATCACTTTCATGGCTTATATTCTCACGAGGCCTTTTTATGATAACTTATACATTCGCTCTATACTTAAAATATAGTATTGGAAGGAAATGTAATAACATTTCCAATTAAGTATTGCTAATGCTTCAAAAATTACATATGGTATATTCATTGACGCACTTGCCAGGGATTTTTAAATATATTCTAAACTCTGGTGGCTAGAATTCACATTAAGAGAAGTGATTGAAGTTGCTGTAACATTTTTATAGTTAATATCATTTAACTGAATACGTTGTCAAATACTTATAAAGTATATAATTCGTAAAATATATTTCATGCAAAAATATATCAATTTGTATTGCCTTTAAATATCTGAAATAATACTGGATTTAGATTGTTTTTTTACACGTTATTAATTATGGATTTTATATGTTATAGTTGAGTAATTTACATATTTTAAAACATATACATACATTGAAAAAAATCTGATGTGGGCAACACATGACTTTCCTTATATAATGCAATGAATTTACTACTTTTACAGTTAAAAAAATGTTATTCTTATAGTAGATGCTTATATTCTTTCCAAGATATAGAATTTTCTTCAATTAGTCGTCATTTTCAGTGATTTAGCGTCATTTTTTACCATTTGGCGAGATTTTTGTTAATTTGGCCATAGTTAAAAATGTTGCCAAGTTGGCGACATTCCGCCAAATTCGTCGCCCAAATATCGTCAAGCGTTATGGACTGAGAAATAAGTTATTCTTATAGCAGATAAATGACTATTGGCGTTCAAATACAAAATTATTACTAAAAGTATCTTTTCTCATGAATGGAACGAGCTAGTTGCACGAGAATGATGTCACCAAATTTATCGCATGGTATTACATATGAAAAGTGAACATGTTTCTCAATAGGAAATATAAGTTATTATTTTATATGACTTTTTGACAATTTGTTTCAAAAATGTGCAATTTCTCGAGAACGGTTTATGTTAGCACTTTAAAATTTATGTCAATCGCTTTCTAATGAAAAATTACATAAGAACTGTCTATTTGCGTAACTTTATTAGTGGTTTTGATTTTTTGAAGATTTTTTCAAAATTTCATTCGAAAATTTAGGGGGGTTCTGAACATTCGATTGCGTATAAAAACAATAGGCTTCCAGTGTTTACGGATTGTGATTTTTGTACCAAATTTTCTTCGAATCGGTCCATTTGTTCGTCAGTTATCGTCTCCACAGGCTCACTGACATACACTCACACATACTTTCACACACACACACACACACAGACATCACTTCAAAAATGTTTGATTAGTGATCAGGGATGCTTGAAACGTGCTCTCCCGTCGAAAACTCGAATTCAAATTTTCGACCCCGTCACAATACTTTCCTTATACATTATGTATATAAGGAAAGTATAAAGCACCAGTAAAAGTCGATATGGAGTTATTAAAAATGTGATTTAATATTAGTTCACATTTATTAATGGAATAGTCGTAATATATTTTATCCATATACACCGTATAATTTTATACAATTTGTCCGGATAATTCATTATTCATAAATTTAGAACTTTCAATTGATTCTGCTTTAAAATTTTATATACACAAAATTCAACAGATAAATATTTATTTAAAAGTAGCAACAATTTTAATAAGATATTTTAAAGCGACTTACAACAGAGTGTATTTTTAATTACTATTTTCTCTTACTTCTACGTTTGAAATAAAATTTTTCATGAACTAGTTTAATTTCACATATTTGTCAAATTCCTCAACTAATATTTTGTTTAATGACAATTTATCATTATCAATTACAACGTATATCTATTCTGAATATCTCAAGATTATACTGCATATCCATCTTTTGTTAAATAGTTTAGTGTAACCATTTATTATTCAACAAAGTATATTTAAAGTATAATAAAAAAAAACATCAATTGTCTTAATTTTCTTATACGTATTAACTTCTTTAACTTCCCCAGATTAATTTAACAAAACACAGGTTTCATTCAGAAATTCAAATTGATTATCCAATTAACGGCATTCATTAATTCGTTTTATAATTGGAATGGAAATCCCAGGGTGTTGGAATGTAACCCATATGTCTGATCTCAAATTTAGCAATAATAAATGTCAAAATTCCGGAATATAGTTCAGTAACTTTAATTTATTAAATAAAGTTTCTCGCTTGTGTTAAAAATTTATAGAAGCGTATGTTATGGTTAAATTCGCGTTTGCTAAATTTTGTTAAAATTGCTATAGAAATAGACGTTATCAATTAAATACTGCAGGTCCCAATCTGAATAGAATTTGAAATAAAAAAAAATCATGTTATTATTTAGTTTACAATTCAAGATAGCCATCATTCTAATTTGTTATAACAAAAATTACATTTGAAATTCGAATTTAAAATTGTGAATATATTTTTCTAACTTTTCCATTTGACTAATCGCAAAATTAAATCATCAATATTGTAATTTCTAAGATTGGCATGTTTAATAAAAATTTAGTTAAAAAACTTACTCCGAAAAGTAGTTAAATATCACTCTAATACAATTACACTTTTATCTGAAAATTTGCCTATGTCACCAACTAAAGTAAAATTTGTTTTCATTAATTATGTTTATTTTTCATTAAAAAATGAATATATAAAAGTTGCAATATGTGAAATAAGTTTATTAACCTGCGGTCGTTTTTTTAATGTCATATACAATGTGTTAGCGAATTTCTTATTACAGTATATACATCAAAATGTATAGTATGCACATGCAATGTAAAGTAATCATAGATTTCATTGTTCCTCATATTAATGGTTATATTTGATTGATTATTTCGAAATACACCTTCCAAAAAATAATAATTGCTCGGTTGTATCTATAATCATAATTAGGGTTTCCTTATATACATAGAAAATATCAAAACATACCCATCGTACTATTAAAAAGTAATAATCATAATATTTTTTATATCAGAAAGATTTTACAGGAAGACTTTTACATGGTATTATCACTTATGTACATTTTGCAATCATAGAAAAAAATATTAAATGGAAATATATAAAATATGACTTAAATACGTTGATTCAGCAATGTGCGTAGCAACACCTGGGGTATAGGAGTATAACTGGCACATTACAAATTAAGATAGCACTAGACTATCTTAAATGATGCAGCTGAGAAATATAGAGGGTAATACCAAGATACCAGGTGTTTTGCTCGTTTAAGATTGACCAGGCTAGATACTGTAGTAGCTGTGAAAATACAAATTAGTTTAATAAGTGGCAATAAGCTGAAGCCAACGCTTAAGAAATCAAGCAAATTTCGATTACAAAGTAAATTTTACGACTGCTACCTTGCACTATTAATAAAAGTTAAAAAGCTGCTTGTCTCCCAATTCCAACATCGCTCTGGGTAAAACGTGCTTTCACTGAATTCTAGATATAATTGGATGGATGCACTGAAAGCATGCTGAAAAAGTATTATTTTAGAGACTTGATATGAGATCATTGAAACTTGGGTATTTAAAACTATTGTCACTTATAAATGATTGTCCATATTAAAGTCTATAGCGAAGTACATACGGTTAGTTTTAGTAGAGAAAAACAGAGTAACAAATTGCAATTGAGCTGAAGCCAACGTATAAGACATAAAATGAGATTTTATCCTAGTTAGAATCCTTATCTCTATCATTCTCTGTAGACTGAAATACTTCGTGTTGAAATGAAAACACTAATCTTAGTGACACGTGATTTTATTTTATTCATTCAACTATATCTCTCTGTAATGTAAAAGATTAAATCCAAATCATTAAATGGGGTTATTTAATACTAATTCCCGCTTATTTACGATTGATCAGGCTTGAGACTACAATTAAGAACCCACAGTAAATTGTAGTGGTGAAAGAAAAAAAATAAAGATTCAAACTAACATTGAGTCGCAATCAACGCATGAGAAATCGAACGAATTTTGTTTACAAATTTGAAATTTCATATAAGTATTATTCTCCACTGAAAAGCTCCTTATTTCAATTTTAATATCAATCTTGGTAAAACGTGTTTTTGCTATATACATCCAACTCAAGGATAAGAAATTGACTCCAGTTTGTTAACGTAGTTTAGGATTCTTGCTAAGAGGTTTTAAACCAGATATATGAAAACTGGTACCACTTCATTGAACTTATAAATAGAATCGAGAATTGAGGCTGTCTGATTACTACACTCAAGAAACAAAAAACTAACACAATGCAATGGTGTTAACCATGGACTCCCAAATTACATGAGCATAAGCAAATATTGCGACATGAGCATACAATGCGACATGAGCATGCATTGGGACTATTTTACTAGTTAATGTAATGCACCACTTTATCACGTCAGTATGCTAATGTTACCTATTTAGTACATTCCACGTTTTCTTTAAAGTATAGACGTCCTATAAATACAACGTGTAGCTAAATAAAAAAGGGGACATAATAAAAATTAATCATTCAATTCTATTTTAAATGAAAACTTAATATATGTTATTTTTTATGGTAAAACCAGATACACTATATTTCATTGAATTTAAATAACAAATATAGTTAATTCAGTAAGTAAAAGCATGTGCAACCCACATCACACTTTTTGCTGGTGAAGTATGTTAACGAGAATATGCGTTGCATTTGTATAATTAAAAAGTTAAAATATAAATATACTCTTTATTTCCAATTTTATAATGCATTTTTCTGAACATGGTTTAAATCAATATCCTCAGTACTACATATTTGCTTTTTGGAATTTTTAATATTGAATCTCGAAGAATAAAAATATTTTCAAACATTTGAAATTGAAAATATTATTTTGATAGAATATAAAGTTAAACGGTGGTTATTTGAATTTCTTGTATTGATGGAAACAATCTAAGATTTGAAATACATGTGTTTTCTTTATTTCAATAAAACAAAATTCGTTATTCATAGTGTAAAGCATGTTGTCCATTATTAGTTATGTGATGCATTGCATAAGTAAAACGCAACATTTAAAACAGGAATAAAATATTTATATTTACATGCATGCCCTTCATACAGGTACACACAATAGTATAATCCACTTTATATATTTATATATTAAAAATTAATTTGTATATACATTAAACTATTAAATCAACCTACAAATACTAGATCGCAAATGAATTATTTTGATTCAGAATCTTTGTAGACATATAGACATATCGAATTGCAATACATTAACTAACTTGATCATTCAAATAATCACAAGAGGTTGCATCAAAATTTTATATATAGACATACTGTCTGCATATATAGAGCTACATACCTGGTCTTAAACTATTTAAACTTTGAATTTTATTACTAATTGTTCGATATATATAATCGACAAGCCAAAATAAACGTGCATCAATCATTCAAATCATATAATTTGGTAAAGCAAAAATAAAATTTTTAAGAGGTTTCAAAATGTTTACATAATTTGTAATAGAAATAATTTGGGGTATTTTTTGCATAAGTCGTTTTTAGGCCAACAGTGATCGGTTTATATTGCACGTTTTGCTTATCTTGGATCTAACTAATGTGGTAATATTTGCAATATACATAATGCTTTACAGGCAGAATTTTTTTATTATAATTAGTAGGAAAAACTAGCTATCTTAGTTCACGTGAGAAACTCTTTAACATAAACAAAGCTAATTAGGTTGCAAAATACAAAATATGACACATACTCGTAGTTTATATTCACCTTCTTTTTGCTTAATTTTTCATGATTTCTTGAAATTATACTTTTCAGACGGACGTACCTGGTGTACAGTGTCTCGAAATTTTACTTGAATTTATCATATTTTACTAAATACAAAATTTCCTGTAGTGTATACTGTGTATAAGCAGTTTATAACGAATATTTTAAAAATATGTTTCAATAATACCAAATTAAAAATTAAAATCTGCAGCAATGAGAACTATCATTTTATTTTAACGTAATGCAAAAGTTGTTATGCTCAAAAGCATATTTTTTTCATATACTTTTATCAGATACACCTTCTCTGAAACATTTACACATCAAACATATCTTATGACAAAGTGAGTGCTTGGGAAATAGAAATACATACATGGAGGATCTGAAGACTCCCGATCGTGCGACTCACATATTGGGTTTAGAGTAGCTATTTGCACGGCCGGGAAAGGATACCTCCTGCATTCAGGAGGCACCCAAGGTCTACCATCCCACCAAACGAACTTTTATTTAGGTCTAAAATATTACAATTTATAATAAATATTGTGATTAAACAGACAGTTTTACATTATATTTGAATTTGACAAGTACGTCCATTTTACAAAAATGGGAAAATGGTTATTGCGAATACAGATAAAAAGATCATTGAAAACTAATATTTAGAGTGAGGTATAATAACATAAAAAAATATAGATTAAAATGAAAGAAAATAATCAAATTTTAAAAGTAAAATTTAGAAAATATATAAAAAGAAAATATATGAAAAGGAAAAAAAAAATTGCCGTATGAAAACAAAAACAGAAATTTAGAATAAAATTTAGAAAAGAAAAATAAGAAAAAATACAAATAAAAAGTGTCAAAAGAAAAAGAAAGATCCAAAAAAATAAGAACAGTTAACATAGCTTTTTTTTTTTTTTTTTTTTTTAAGAAAAAATAGAGGGAACACAATAAGTTCATATAAGTTAATAAGAATGAAATAAAGGGATTCATTGATCAAAATTAAATGAGAGCAGAGTCTACTCATAAGCTTAGGTCACTTTATTAGAAATTTCCATGGAAACAAGAATACAGTTTTTAATTTTATCTACTGAAGAAGGATTTTAACGAACTTTGGAGAACCAAATTGGTTTATTAGAGGGGGAAGGTTTGCAGAGATGAAATTTTTTAGAAAAAGGACATTCGAAAATGTAATGGTCAACGTCACCGAATTTATTGCAAATACAGTTAGAGGTGGATTTAATTTTGAAAAAGTATAAGTAATCAAGAAAGCGGCCATGACCAGTAAGAAAGTAAATAAGATATTTATTAAAAATTTGTAAATTAGGATTCACGATAGGGAGGTAAGACAGGATTCCTGCCGGATCACCAGTCCTGGTGGAAATGTAATCATTAAGATAATTTTGCCAAAGATTAAGAATATGAGATTTACAAAATTTTGAGAGGAGCGAGTAAGGAAAGGGAATAGTAAGAGGGGAACCAGAGATAGCAGCAATTTTGGCATGGTAATCAGCAATTTCATTTCCAGATATGTTATTGTGAGCTTTTACCCAAAAAATATTGACAAGGTTTTTGGAAAGGAGAGCTTTGTATTTAATGGAGTTAAGATAATTAGATTTATTTTTTATTGAGTAAGAGCTTGAATGGAAGAGAGGCTATCGGAAAAAATATTAACAGGGGTATTATTAGAGGAAGCCCAGTCAATAGCAAAGGAAATAGCGGTAAGTTCGGCTTGAAATACTGTATTCCTGTTGTCAAGTTTATAGGAGAGAACCTTTTCCAGAACATCATGTTTAAAAATACAGACTGAGAAACCAGTGTTATTGTCAATATTTGAACCATCAGTATATATATTATAAATGGCTGAGTTTTTATCCATTCTGTTAACTAAATTTACGGACCATGGAGGATCTATGAAGAAATATAAAATAGGGAATATCTTAAAATATAAGTTCCATATTTGTCTTTAAATGCAGTTTTAGCTTATCTATGTAATCGCTGATAATTTTACTCATGTGTTTAAGTTGATAATGACTCGGATATATCAATAAGTTAAATAATTCACAATGTTTGTTAAAAAGTGCATTCTTCGTCCTATAAGAACAAATTACTGTTCATACTGCAGCTTTTTTATACAATATTATCAAAATCTTTTATAAAGTAAATGTTTTGTTTTTCTATTTAATCGATAATTCTTTGATAATTAAGTAAGCGTATGTTTATCCAACACGTATTCACATATATACTTATAGACGAATGGACGCTATTTTAAATACTATCGGATTGTGTTAAGAGAATCTTAATTTATGTGCATATTTTGTAAAATCCAATAATTAAAAACATTATCGGCAACAATAATTCATGTTTAACATTAGGAGACCGTTAATCTGTCAATTATAAACTTTCACATTATATAATCATATCTATATGCATAATGTAAAATTAAAAAATTGAAAACATTATCGGCAACGATAATTCATGTCTAACATTAGGAGACTGTAAAACTGAAACTATAAACTCTCAACTTTTATAACCATATATATATGCAGAATCTTGGGGAAATATTTTCAATCAGTATCAAAGTTTCCGTTTTCAAATGTTTTCTTTTTCTTGCAAGAAATCCTCTCTGAAACATTTATATATCAAACACTTTTCCCATCTTATGGCAAACAAAGTGAGTGCTTGTGAAATGGAAATTCAGGGATTTAAGATCGATTTTTCAAATATGAAAAAAGGAATTTCTTCCCTTTGAACTTTAGAGCCGGATTGTAGTGTACGCCTTTAAATGCGTTATTACAAAATAAAATGAAAAGTAAAGTCAACAAAGCTATGTAAATAAAGTTTTAGCGAAATGATGGTGTCATATGAATGTAGTTTCTGTGATGTAGTACCTTCATGTTTCTTGTGAAATATTGTTAATCATAATTTCAAAAATATATAGATTTCAATTGCAGCAATAAAAAACTAAAATTGGGTGAAATTATATAAATTTATCCATTTATTGCTTGCTAAATCCAAAAGATGTGATGATAATGTCTGCTACTTTTGATGATTTATTTCTAAATGTTTCTACCCATGAAACTTGCTCCAGACGGTAGTTATTTGGCGATTTGGCAAGTTTATTCTGGGTTTGATACGCATGATGGTGTTGGATGCAGTATGGGATCTTAACAAGTTTTAGCCACCTCTAACAGAAAATGAAATTTTTCAGAAACACTTCATTAATACATGTGTATTATTTTGTAAACGTTGCATTATATACATTTTTGACACATTCCGGAGCCTATTGTCTATCGGCATGAATATAAGTTTGCTTCAAAAAGTGGGACTGGCCATGAGAATGGAGGATTCTTAATGCAGATTAAATCTGTATGGGAGTGAACGGGGTGTTTTTTATTGGTTGCTAAATGCATGACGTATATTTTTATTTAACGGACAAAATACGGACACGTTTTTCGTGTATTATTGGTAGTTCTAGAAGGTATATATTTGTTAGTTGACTGGAGAATCGTACTTTAGTTTCTCAGTCATTAGGTAAATTGATTTCTAAGATTATATATTTCTCTTAATTGACTCTATTTAATTCGTTTCTAGATAATTGGTCATTCAGTGAACATAATATTTATTCGATTAGCTAAATTAAAAAAGGTGTTTAGCAGCTGGACGTAGGTAATAGGTCATTAATTTGTGTTTAATCATGAGTAAATACTTTTGCCATATAGGCTATATATTTTTGAAATTTTTAAAATATTTGTATGAAGCATTCCGTTTTAACGACTAAAATGTTTATATTCTTAAGTTAATATTTTATTATAATATGATTTAAGATATACTAAATATCTGGCTGTATATTTACACAGTTGAAAATGCGTTAGCGCACGAACGAGTAAAAAACATTATTACTTTAAAGGCTTTTGCACGTAGACGAAAGCCACAATGTGTGATTGCTTAAAACTTATCTAAATTCTTGATTTTCTATCGCACCATTTATTAAACAGCAAAGAAAGTAATGAAATAATGACAAAGATAATTAATTATTTACGACAAAATCCAGATATCACTTCTCGAAAATCATTTTAATACTTGTTATTTAAATCTCACCCGTCTTTCAGAAAGGCAAAAATTTGAAGAAACCATGATACTTTCCTACTATGCAACTACGAAAGTAAGATTATTTGGTAAGAAACACAGATTTTAAGTTGTCATAGAAACTGAACACCTCCTAATATTACAAATTATGGAGCACCACTCACATTACAAAATAACGAAATTTAAATTATACTAATTAAATTAAATTATATTCCACATGAATCTCATGCAGCAATTTCATTTTACTAGTGTGAAAGCAGAAATTATAGAATTTATCATTTCTGCATTAGATATTTCGCATATCCGCAGTTAATACAAAAAGTTGCACTATTACCCCTTACCAGTAGCAATTATTAACTTTTCATTATTATTTCCGTAGATGTTGCTACTATTTCTATTTTGTATAATTGATTCTAAATGACATCAGATATTTATAACAATGTTCAGTATTTCGCAATATGTTAAACATGGGATATAAAAAACTTTTGCCTTTACTGGAATTAATTATTTGTCTTTACTGGAATTAATTAACTAGTATTTTACTTTTATTAGGACAGTATGTTGCTCACAACGGATCATCATTGTTCAGATTTTATTAAAATAAAATTTTAAAACGCCGTATTGGATATACACTTTAACTGAAAATAAACGAAATTGGATTGCACATTGTTAGCATATATTTCTGTTATAATTTTTGTGGTTTAAAAAATGATACTAATAGCAATTGGATATAAATAGATTTCTTAAAAATTAGTAGAATTGAAATGTGCGATTTTATAAACTAATGCTGTTAAACAATTTCTACATCATATTATGTACTTTTATTACATCAGGTACGTTTATTACATTATAGAAAATTCATAGTATTTATTCTATGTAATTCATAAATGTGTAGATTACTTAAAATGGTGTGCTACTGGAAATAGTATTTACATGAAATAAATACAATAATGGAAGATATGATAGCTAACATGATAGCCATAACACAGATATGATAGCCATAACATGAAGAGCCTTAGGACAAAAATGCCCCTCCCTAACTTTTTAATGCATCTCCCCCCTGACACGGATTTGGAAGAAATTTACAAAACACGACACGTCAACTTCATATACGCAGAAGTCGTCCCCTTTGTCTCCAAAGGCTTTGGCCAATGCTATCGTTGTCAGGGGTGGCAACACTCCTCGGACCAGTGTACTCACGATTATCATTGTCTTAAATGCGCTGGACCTCACTCCACCCGCGATTGCACCAAACCTCGCTCCAGCCCTGCCACTTGCATCAACTGCGGAGGACCGCACCCAGGCAACTATAGAGACTGCCCAGCCAACCCTGCAAATAAAAATAGACCCCCCAATGATTATTATGACAACCACCCTCAAAATCAATCGCGCAGGTCGTACCCTCCCTCCAGAAACCCATCCCCCTCCAGGAACCAGCATAGATTTCCGAATAGCAGAACTCAAAATGAACCCAGGTCTTTCCCCCCCCCCTCCACCCAACGTTTGGAACCTGCCCTGCAGAGACATTCCCTCTGTCAGGGAAGCACAAAACCCACCTAAATCGGACGGAAATAATGAAAATAATGTCAGCAGAACTTCCCATAGTCCGCCAGACGTGACTCAACCGTCAAAAAGTACTGAAAATCCCACCAACTCAAATAATTCACTGACTCAATCAGCCAATAGCATTGAAAACTCTACCAACCCAAATTTAAACAAAATTCAAAACAACCCCGAACAAGTCAGAAACCCTGCAACCGCACCGAAGAGCTCCACTATCAGACCCAACTCAGTCAGCGGGGAAAAAAGCACCGGAACTTCACCTAATGTCGTGACACACAGCACGGAATCTAACTTGGCACATAGCCCCAACACTAACACCTCTGAAAATGAATACCAAATCCGCCAAACCGACACCCAGCAGACCACTAAAAATAAAAACACTCCCATTAATGAAATCATCTCTCTATTTCAAGAAATCACCAAAATTTTTAAAAATATTG
This sequence comes from Amaurobius ferox, assembly GCA_951213105.1. Classification (NCBI taxonomy): domain Eukaryota; kingdom Metazoa; phylum Arthropoda; class Arachnida; order Araneae; family Amaurobiidae; genus Amaurobius; species Amaurobius ferox. Next base: position 142,313,230 of record OX578134.1, read on the forward strand.
ATATTCCCAAAATTATGAAGTTCATTAAGGAAGTCGGACAAATTCTCCAAGAAGACACCCCCGTTATAGATAAAGGACTCAAAATTCTAATGACCGCTGACAGCATCTATAATCAAAAGCCCTCCCAACAATCATGACTCCCCCCCTTAAATTCTTTCACCATTATATCCTGGAATGCCAATGGCCTTTCCAACAAAATGCAAGAGCTTCGAGATTTCGTCATTGATCATAACCCGCACATTCTACTAATCCAAGAAACCAAAATTAATGGCCCTATCAACAAAATTCACATACCTAATTTCACTCTACATCACACCTCTCGCCCTAACACCAATGCCCAGCATGGAGGAACCGCAATTTTCATAAAAAATCATCTTGACCATAAACTATTAAGTCCCATCGACACCAACATCATTGAGCACACCATCATCCAATTCAAAATTCCTAATTCATTCTCTATTCTCATTGGCTCAGCCTACGCGAAGCAACGCAGAACCCAAAACATTCAAGATGACCTCTCGGCCCTATTCGGCTTACACGATAAGACTCTACTGATGGGGGACTTCAATGCCCACCACGTTAACTGGGGATGCGCAAGCAGAAACAAATATGGCAAAGAAATTGATCTATTCATCAAAAATAATAATATCAGGCACATCCACCCTCTTCTATCCACCAGACCTAATCTGAGAACAAACTCCATCATCGACTTTGCTCTTCTCAACAACGTTAACTTCCCCCACAAAATAACTGTACTAAATGAACTTAACTCAGATCACCTGCCCATTAAACTCACCCTTTTGCTCACCTCTAATTTGCCTTGCCCTCCCCCCCTTAAAACCACAAACTGGAAAATTTTCCGAGCCACCCTTGCAAACTCCCCCCTATTTTTCACCAATATTCAAAACTCTGTCGATATCGAGAATTGCACCAAATCACTCACTAATGAGATCACCCATGCACTTGCCACCTCCACCAAATTCATTCCCCCCCCCTTCCCACCATAAGCTTCCTTCACACATCAAAAATCTCATTAAAAACCGTAATCACACTAGGCACCTTTGGCAGACCTTTAGATACCCTGCATATAAACGCAAACTTAACCAACTCAGCAGTGAAATAAAATATAAAATTAATTTGCACAAACAAAATCAATGGAGGAACTTTGTCGAATCACTCTCACCCACCGACAACTCTTTATGGGAATTCTCCAAAAAAATTAAAAGACCTTTCACTCAAATCACCCACCTCAGCACTCCCTACGGACAGGCATGCTCTGACCTAGAGATCGCGAATACGCTGGCCGAAAACTATGAAACCCAATTTTCTGAAAATCTCAACTTGAACTGCCCACACACCGAAACTGAAGTACAAAATGCCCTTAACACCTTCTTCGCCAACCCGCCCACCCATCAAATTAATTTTGCCCCCCCCTTCTGAAATTCTCAACGAAATCAAAAAGCTCAAAAATGGAAAGGCCCCTGGCATTGATAATATTAATAACAAAGCTCTGAAATCTCTTCCCATCAACATCATAATCTACATCACGATCCTCATAAACTCTATTCTAAAAATCCACCACTTCCCCAGCCAATGGAAAACAGCCATAGTCGTTGCCATTCCGAAGCCAGGCGAAGATCTCACCAAAGCCCAAAATTATAGACCCATCAGCCTTTTAAACTCCATAAGCAAACTCACCGAGCGAATCATTCACACACGCATTAAAATTTTTCTAGACCAACATAACATTATAAAACCTGAACAATTTGGCTTCCGCCCTCTTCACTCCACCACTCACCAGCTGCTGAGAGTAACCGAAGCCATCTCTGAAGGATTGGAAATCGGCCTCTCCACTGGCATTCTACTTATTGACGTTTCGAAGGCCTTCGATAAGTTGTGGTATGATGCGTTAATCTACAAATTAATTCAGCTTAATCTACCCGACTCTCTAATCCACTTAATAAATTCCTTCCTTCGAAACAGATTCTTCACTGTCCGCTACAAACATTCACTCTCCACTCACAAACCACTCAGGTCAGGGGTCCCACAAGGCTCTCAATTGGCCCCAACCCTTTTCAATCTATTCATAAATGACATCCCCAGAGCACACAACACTCAACTCGCCATATACGCGGACGACACGGCCATTTACACAAGAAGCTCCAAGAAATATGTGATTCGCTCTCGACTCCAAAACCACATCACAGCAATCTCAGCCTGGTTTCGTAAATGGAAAGTCAAAATTAATGAAAAAAAAACTAAATGTATTATATTCTCAAAAATCAAAAAAAAAAACTAAACCCAAACCCATCTCAATAAATAACACCCCCATCCCTTATGTTGACACCGTCAAATATCTAGGACTTATATTCGATTCTAAGCTCACATGGACTCCGCACATCAAAAAAGCCATCAAAAACTTCCACTTCGCAAGATGTCAGCTTTACACCATTCTCCACTCTCCGCATGCCAGCTTTCAAAACAAAGTCTTATTATTTAAAACCGTCCTACGTCCCATATTATTGTACGGATCGGCAGTATGGGGATCCACCAATGTAAACAACCTTCTGAAAATTTAAAGATCCCAAAACAAAACCCTCAGAATCATCAGAAAAGCACCCCCCTTCCTTAGAAATGATGTCATCCACCGTGATTTCGGAGTTAACAGCATTAATCAACAGATCGCCAAAATGGCCATTAAATTTTACCAAAACTTAAATCAAATCCCTAATGAGGAAATATGCAACCTTCCTGAATATGATCCCCATCAGTGGAAGTATCGTAAAAGACCTAGAGCTTCGACTATCTTAAAATAATCTTGATTACCCTTGATAAATAGCTTAACTTTATGCATCTACCTCTCTATTTAAAACCTTTATCTAAATGTCACATTGTATTATTAAACTAACTTTTCCGCTCTAGGCACTCATTACAAGCGGAAAACCCTTGTTTCGTGTGCCGCCATCTAGCGGCACACGTCTGAGTCAAACCTCTCCCCTGCTTCTGTCGAAGCATTTTAGCACTTGAACTTTTCCTGCGGAAATCCGCATGTTTTTACGTGCCGCCATCTAGCGGCACACTTCTGAATCTAACTTCACCCCTGCTTCTCTGAAGCTCATAACACTTGAACTTAATTATGATTTGTGTGGCCCCCTTTTTTTTGGTGAACGGTCTTTTTCGGAACAGCTTGAATATTTTTGCACTCCCTTCACCTTGCCACCTATTTTCAGCTTGTAACACCCCATCCCCCTTTTTTGGAGCATTTCAGGTATTCTCAAAGTCGAACTATACATTCTCACCTCGGAGATACGGTCCTTTTGGCCAGGCGCTCCATTAAACCAACCCCAGATGATGATGATAGCTTTCTAAATAAATTAGGATTCATTTTATCTACTGCGAAATTATTCTTTTTACACATAAATTATAAAGAACATTTTTGAAACTCTTTAATGCCATAAGAAAATGTCACTTTTGTATAAAGTCGTATTACATTTGAATATCTCCTATTCGAGTATTTGACAAGGTCAAAAATAACAGAAAAATGTGAAAGAAATTCCTGAAGCTTTAAGATTGAAACCTTCGATGAAAATTACTTGAAGTGACTTTCCAAAGGAAAAAAAATCCCTCAAAAGAATGTATAAAAGAAAAATAACAGACGTTTTTTGTGCTGAAGGATACGCCAATTTTAGTTTGTACTTATAAAACACGTTTGGAATATTTTAATACGTTTAAATGATAAAATATATTACGAAAGCAGTGATGACAGTAAAATCATAATAGAAAAATCATTAAGATATTATAATTTCAGCATGTTTGTATTAAGCATACTTTAAGTAAGAATTATGAAATATAAAATACTTGTGAGACATAAATTAATGTGTAGTTTTTAAGTCTTTGATATCTGTTATGGAACGCATACACAACTTTTTTTAAAGCTAAATATGTATTATTCCTGTTAAAAATATTTTTATAAATTCCCTGCTTTAACATGCAGGACATTTATTAAAATTTTTAATTCCACCATGTTTCTCTTGATCATGTTTTAAATAAGAGTTATGAAATATAGTATAGACTATTATGCAACTTATAAATCAATATTTTGTAACTTATAACATTATAAACCATGCGTGACGGATCACTTTCAGGAATTATTTTTTAAAGTTTAATATATATTATTCCAATCACGAATACGTTTAAAGATTCCCTGCCGTAGCATACAGAACATCCATTTTAATTTATAGAATTAATAAAAAGACAATAAGCGTACATTTAAATACGGTTTGCATGAAAGTTATTTTTATATTGAGAACAATTTTGTCTCAGTGTATAGAGAACAGTGTATAGAGTTTGTTTCAGTGTTTATGTCTAATTTAAATAGCTACCAATAATAGACACGAATGGATAAATAAGCTCATAAAATATTTTGAATTATATAACTATGTAATTTTCTGATTAGTTAAATAATCGTACATATGACTAAATAGCTTGCTATTATCTGGTACTCTAATTTACTCGAGATTGGCTAGAACGCTTTGTGTAGCTACAAACGTTTTAACCAATTTTGTCTTCATACGGCCATTATGTGTATTTATTGATCTGATGATTAACATATAGCATAATGGGTTTTGAATATCAATTAATACACATTCATTTTTAATGAAATATTAAAACATTAGTATTGAAGCTTGTCAACGACAGAAAACTAAAACTCTTAAAAATTATGTTGCAGCATCATAAGTTTTAGTTTGTTTAACAATGTAGGGCACTTGGCGTTAAAAATAGTCATATTATTCAAAAGTTGACGAATTTAGATTCTGTATCGAGGTCGATATTATAAATAGGCAAAGTTTCAGCATTTCATATCACCCAAAGACTTCTGAAGATTCAGGAATTACTTTTTGACACCCCATTCGGTAACAATTTCAATATTTTCTGTCCTTTTACTCAGGTGGTCCAACCTACCCGAAGGGTGACGTATCTATTTGGATGACCGAGGCAGTGCCACCCAGTTTAGAAGGGAACCCAAAGGGGGATCCACAGGGATGGTACCCTCTTTCTTCTACCATTAACATCTAGGAAAAACTTTGAAGGACCACATATTTAACGTTCCCGTACTCAACATGAATACGAGGACAGTTTGGCCAGAGCCGAGAATAGAACTCAGGTCCACCGAGTTCAATCCCTATGCCTTAACCAATGGGTTCTGCTCCCGGTAATCGTTACACAGTTATGCAAAAATCCAGCCTTCTAGTACATTGAGGTTTCTAGTCAGTGTAGAGATATTCTTCGAAAGCATCCCATTTTTCCGCCTTCCCCGGAACATCTAAAATCAATCTGAATTGGACTATGTCATATGGTCAATAATCTGAGCTTACAAAAATTCAGCCTTCTAAATCACGGATGAACTTCTGGAAAGTCAGGAAAGTCTTCAATAAAAACACATTTTCTGAGCTCCCGTAGTAGACAATCGAAAATATGTTGTCCTAAGAATCTTTATGTGGTCGATACTAGTGTGCTAATAGTCAGTCGTCTACGTCGCCGATGGATTTCTAGTGGTTATGTAAAAAACAAAAGCAAGTTATTCATCTGTTTTATAGATGGTTATTTATTTTTCACTCAAACAAATAGTGTTACACATACTCTTTTTATTTAAAATCATGAATGGGGTCAAATACATGGGCTTTAATACTTATTAAAAATATAGTTTTGTTATAACTCTATGTTGTGAAGTTAACTTTGTTAACGCTGAATTCCAGAAAATGCATCCGTTTTGTGTGGTTCGTTACAGTTATGTTCAACTGCACTTTATTTCGAACGCGAGTCGAAATACACGTCTCTAAAACTTTAAATTTTATGCGACTTCTAAACGATAATGCATTTGCATATCAAGAGATCTATTTAAGATAAAAAATTTTTTTATGTTTTTTACAATGGACTACTAAATCAAGTTAAGTTTGTTAGAATCTATATAATAACTGTCTAATTTGTTTTCGTCTTTAGAAGCCCTTCGAACTCCTCGTGACCTAGAATACGTCTTCTTTTCACACATACAGGATTGACCACGAAATAAAACCTAACAAGGATTTTTGATTTTTTTTCCAGGAGCAAAAATATTGGGTTCTATCAAATAGTTTTTAACGACAATCCATAAAGCCTACCAGTAGACTAGAAGACAAAAGAAATTGCACACGTATAGCCTATAGGAAAAACCTAATGTAGCTGATTTTTTGATTCCTCTCGGGGACGACGATAATAGAGGTTGCAGAAAGAGTTTTTTCAGACAATTCAAAACCCCCTTCCCCAGTGATTTAGAAGGATAAATAGCATCAATGATGGGGATGAACCTAAATGAACCAGATTTTCAATTTATTCACAAGGAGTGGCCAAAATATAAGAAGCGATTCGAAATGTCTTTGCAGATTTTCAGGAACCAAACTACCGGTCTCATAGAAAGTTGAAACATCGCACACTCATAATAGCAACGGATGAACAGAAATTAACTCAGTCGATTTTTATTTAAGACAACCATATATCGCTCTAAGTGTTAGTTTTACTCCCTTTGACTGCCAAAAATACTAGTTTGAAATAAATTTCTTCGCTAAATAAAGCACTTTTTTGAATATAATATTAAAGCTAAACTGATATATCGATAGTGTTTTCCGTGTAAGAATTATCAAAATCTCAACGACATAGCTCACCAGCTTCATATATTACTCCCCTTGTATACATAGTATAATGTATAAGGAAATTATTATGACGGGATCGAAAATTTGAATTCGAGTTTTCGAAGGGAGAGCATGTTTTAAGCATCCCTGATCACGAATCGAATATTTTTGAGGTTATGTCTGTGCGTATATCAAAGTATATGTGTGTGTCAATGAGACACCGGAGACGATACCTCACGAACGAATGGAACGATTCGAATGACATTTGGCACAAAATTATAATCCGTGAATACTGGAAGCCAATTGTTTTTAAACACAAACGAATGTCCAGAACCTTGCTAAATTTTCGAGTGAAATTTTGAAAAAATCACCAAAAAATCAAAACCTTTGATTAAAATGCGCAAATAGACACTTTTATGTATTTCTTTCTTAGAAAATGATTGACATAAACTTTAGAACGCTAGCACGAACTGCTCTCGTAATATTGCACATTTTCCAAATAAATTTATCAAAAAATCCCATTAATTAAAAAAATTATTAAATGTTAAGAAGCATGTTCACTTTCCATAAGTGATATAATGTGATAAATTTTGTGACTTCATTCTTGTGGATCTAGCCCGTTTCATTCTTCAGTAAAGATGCTTTGAGTAATACTTTTATATTTTAACGCCAATAGTCATTTATCTGCTATAATAGTAACTTATTTATCCATCCATAACGCTTGGCGAGGCGAATTGGGCGACGTATTTGGCGACGAGCGATTTGGGCGACGAATTTGGTGGACTGTCGTCAACTTGGCGGCTTTTTAAATGTTGCCAAATTAACGAACATCTCGCCAAATGGATAAACATTTCACTAAATCAATGAAAATGACGACTAATTGGCGAGAATTCAATATCTTGTAAAAAATATAAGTATCTAATATAAGAATAACCTATTTTTTTACTGTAAAAGTTGTAAATTCATTGCATTATACATAAGGAAACTCATATGTTGCCCACATCAGATTATTTTGCTGTAGAATTAATATTGTTTTAACTCCATAGAATTCAAATCTGGTTCATGAAGATAAACATTTCCCTTCTAAAATAATATTAAAGTTTCGCAATTTCAAGGAGTATATATATATATATATATATATATATATATATATATATATATATACAAAATTATGATTAAATATTTCCATTGAAACTGAAACACGCCCAATTTAGTAACAAATTATAATCTTCCCTTTAAATGTGCATAATTATAGAACATTAAACATCATTTAATATCTAAAGTATATACTGTTAATTATCTTTTAAAACTACTTTTCTTTTAATTTGATCAAGCAAAATTCTTTTTCTAAGTACTTCAGTTTCAATAACCGGCATTGCAATACAACTATATACAATTGCAACAAGAATATTTGTCAATCCGTTTTATGAAACTAAGAAGTTTGACATTTAAATCTCTACTTTTTAAGGATTGACAAGTTAAAAAAGAATGACAGAATGCGAAAGTTATTCTGCAGATTTAAGATTGAAATTTTCGGTGAAAATTACTTGGAGTAACTTTTTTCGGAAAGAAATCTTTTCTGAGAATAAATGATGAAATGGAAAAGTATGGTTTGTTTTTTATGCAATCAGATATGTCAGGTTTTGTTTGGACATTTTAAAACACTATGCTTGTCTTTAAAATCTGTAAATTGCAAAATAAAATTTTTAAACGAACAACGTGAACTAAACTGTGCAATACAAATAATTAAAAAAAGTGTCTTTTTTTCATTTTTTTTGAACTTATATATTTAGTAAGCATTATGCAGTACTTTTTTTCTGAAGAAATAAAAAATTCAAACTTATTTTATAGATTTTACTTAGTGTACACTTAGAAAAAGACAAAATTCTAACCTAGTTAATATCAGGATGTATCTGCGTATCTGCTTAGATAAAACGCTAATAGATAAAATTTAATTACAAATATGTTATATATATATATAACATATCATTTATATATGACACGTATAATTATATATTTCATAGAATAAAATAAAAATACTTCATAAAAAATTATCTCGTTAAACATTAAATCTCTATATATAACACACACACACACACACACACACACACACACACATATATATATATGTATATATATATAATATTATATCAATTATATAACACACACACACACACACATACATATATATATATATATATATATATATATATATATATATATATATATATATATATATATATATATTATATATAATTGAGATTTAATATTTAACGAGATAATTTTTTTATGACGTATTTTATTTTATTTTATGAAATAATAAGTAATATCGCTTGTTCAGTGTTTTTGTCACTAGCATAAGCATTCCCTTAATATAAATGACTTATATTTACGAACTATCTATTTCGAGTTCTTTATACATTGTCCAAAATCTAAAAATCGTAAAATTCACTATATGTTTAAAACAGGTACGCGCTTTGTGTTGAAGTCCTAGACCACTTGTCTGACCCGAAGGTTTACAGGATTACTCTGAGTGGCCGGGAGGGTTACACGTTTTGTGTGAATAGCCGAGACCACACGACTGACCCGAAGGCTTACAGTAGCTATTTGTGTTGCCGGACACTTCTTGTGTAGAAAGCCCAGAACACACGACCAACCCGAAGGCTAATGGAAGCTGTTTGTGTGGCCGGTAGCTGTTTGTGTGGATAATGGTAGCTGTTTGTGTGGACACTTCTTGTGTCGAAAGCCCAGACCACCCGACTCGTCCGTAGACTTAGAACAGCTGTTTGGATGGCCGGGGACACTTCTTGTGTTGAAGACCCAGACCGTCCGACTCGTCCAGAGGACTAAGAGCAGCTATTTGGACGGCCGGGAAGGGACACTTCTTGTGTGTAAAAATTTACAATAATAGTTGAATGGCTGTTGTTTTTGTTTCATTAAAAATTTCAGAAAATAATTTCTAATTTTGCCTTTCGGTATTATTATGTTTTGTATTGGCAATTGTCGGTATGCAGAAAGTTAGCTGAAGAACTAGCACTAATATTTTATTGATTGAGTCACATATCATTATTTCTTGACGTTTATGCAGCTATTACATGTTTATAAGAGCATAATATACACGCAAAATAACCAGTTCATGGATACTATTATCTGCAATAAGAGGTCAAAACTACATTTGAAAAGGTCACCTATAAGCACGTTTTGGAAGTATTAATTAGACTGCAGCCACATTCTGCAGCCTTAGTTTAATATTTTAGAAAAATTTGAAGCCAGCTGCATGGTAAGATTGATGTTGGTAGTTATGGAGATTCGTAAATTTGGGGCAGAAAACATTTTTACTTTCTCATGCTATGTAATATAATATAGAGAAATGTTGTTTAAAAAAATCGAATTTGGGATTTTATTGCGAATACGAGGGTCACACTGAAATTTTTGAGATACGGCTAAGTGATACAAGTTAAACCTACCAACTCTTAGGAATGTTCAAAGTACTCCCCTCCAACATCAATGCACTTTTGTAGGCGAATTTTCCAAAAGTTAAATGCTTCAAGCCATCCGTTTCTTGGAATCTATGAAAAATATGCTTTTATAGCCTCATCAATCTCATCTTCGGAATTAAAATGACGCCCACGTAATTCTTTTTAGATTAAAAAATAGCCAAGAGTCACACATAGCAAGATCAGGAGAATAGGTTGGATCTTCTATCAATTTGATGTTTTTTTTGTTCAAGAAATTCGACTGTCAATCTTGCTGAATGAGAAGATGCATTGTCATGATGAAGCATTGTCAACATTCACTTTCTGAAGAAATTCTGGAAGATACTTAGTGGTGTACCAGTTAGCTGTAACTGTCTTCTGTCCCTCTACCTTTAAGGCTTTGTAGAGACCTGTACTTCTGAAGAACACGGCATACATTACTTTTTTTATTGTTCGTTGTCTTTTCACCATTGTCGGTTTAAGGTCATCTTTAAAGACCCATACATTACTTTCTTGACGTGTTGGAATGTCAAATAACGGTATGTACGTTTCATCACCAGTTATGATTTTAGAAATAATGCGGTGTCCACCATCATTAAATAATTTGAGGATTTCTTTACTGATTCTGACACTCTCCGCTTTTTGATGTTCTGTTAAATTATGGGGGAGCCAACGACAAACAAATTGTTTCATATGCAGTTATTCATGAATAATTTTATGTATAGCTACGGATCCAATGTTAAGTTTCTTCTCTATCATTTGGTAGGTACAGCTATTATCATCAATTAACATTTTTCGAAGGGCCGACATATTTTCTGGGACTACAGCTGATAAAGGTCTTCCTGTGGAGAGAATTTCGACCTCTTTTAAACTCTGTAAACCATTTGAATACAGTGGCACGATATGGTGCATCAATTACATAAGCTAATTGTAGAGGTTAAAGACATTCTTCTTGATTTATCCCCACTTTAAAATCACAGAAAATCATAGCTCGATAATGCGTTAGCGTCAGCTACATTTTTCAAAATTTATTCTACGATATCTAAGTTGTAATTGTTGTCACAACTTATCGTCTGCGGACATAAGAGTTCAAATTTAAATATTCAACCAATAATTTTTTGTCTGCCCGTGTCTCAAAACTTTCAGTGTGACCTTCATATATGTTTTAAGACCTCCTGTACACATTTTGAGTATTTTTAGAGTGATGTCTGTCTGTCTGTTTGTATTCAATTCCTTGTGTACACTATAACAGATACAAATATTAATGGGTTTTTCAAGAAGCTTTACATCCGGTTTGGTATAAAAATTCTAGAACTAGATATATTTTTTTTATATTCGAGCTAAAACTTACTATTGTCAATTCACTGTGTGTCTGAAAGACTTTTTATGCTTTCAAATCAGATGCCAGTGCATCAAAGTGAAAAACTCACACACTTAATCTTCAATGTGGAATTGGGAAGTTTTAATACACGCACTCGTGATTGTTGGATTGTGTTTGTTGTTATGGGCTTTTATTTTATACGCACTTAAATGAATATGAAAATGTTTCCATTCATGGGTATAGCATAATAATCCATGCTGTTACATGATATAACTATGACTGTGTAAAACTGCATTTTGAATTATTGTGTTTTTGATACAGGGATAAATATTTGTATTATTCTCGAATAAAATATATCTAGGAAATAATTTTTTACAAAATTGGTATCCACACAAACTCAGATACTTTTAAACCAATATCTAATGCAATCGTAATATCAATGACAGAGTGAGTAAAATGTATTTCATGCCATATTAGAATATAACTTAAATGAGATAAAGTTTTTCTACGGTAGTTTATGAAAATTGTGTACCTCTTATGATATATTTATTACGCACCCATGGAAAAGTATGTACCCTGTTTAATAAATATTTAAAATTAATCGTTTTTACTTCCGAACTGCTTTTGATTTGCCAAAAAATAATGACATTTTTTTAAGAAACGCATCTTCATTATTACAAAATTCATAAATTCAATGCCAATTTAATCGCTTGAAAATTTTAAAATGTTTCTTTCAAATTTATATGAATAAAGTATTCCAGAATCAAAAATGTTGTTTGATACCAATGAAAAATGCTGTATATTTTGATTTGAAATCTGAAAATGATTTTACGAAATACCAAAACTAAATTGCTTGTTTGTCTAAAAAATGCTGCTATTAAAAAAATGTATCAAATTCCTTTTACAGAGACAAGTTATTAAATTGAAATCCATTCTTACTTTTAAATAAGATCAGATGAAGTTATCATGTACCTATGGATTTTCAAATATGAGTTTCTAGCTTAAATAATGTTTTCAAAATGATTTTTTTTTCAAAATTTATTATGCAGCTTTAAATCATTGTATTTACAAGTGGTACATCTTTGAATGTTTCATCGTTACATTTAACATCGTTACATTTACATCGTTACATTGTTGAAAAAATAATCTGTTTACCGCGCGGGAATTGCACTTCGTAGACTCGGGTATGATTTCTTTCCCGCTATCAAAAATGTACTCAAAAAACATCTTAATATCTAATGAATGTAAAATAATTTTTGTTATGTGAATATTTCAAGCACAACTCTGTTAGTAATTTTGTTAAAAGAAATTACATTACCAATTAAAACTTATATAAGTTAAAACTATGATAACACTATGATAAACTATATAAGTACATTTGAAGTGCTTCACAGACAGCGGTATGCTTGTTCTTCATACAAGCGTACATTGTTCTCGTACATTTTACTTTAAAGTTGAAAAAATAAACAACATAATTCTATTAAGAGATACGTCATTAATTGATAATATGTAGGTATAATTTAGGTTTAGTTTTTTTTTATATGAAGAATTATGAGAAATAGTTGACGTTTTTATTTCTCTATTAGTTTCAATTCTGTTTCAAACACGTTTATAACTTCATTATAAAGATAAGGGAGCGCCTGATTATCCAATCTGTGCCCTTCATTTTGTTACACAATTATTACTCGACATTTAATAAATCTTTACTAAAATTAAATTTATCACATTTTAACGTTTAACGAAATCATGATTTTACAGAATGGTCAAATTGTCAACCGTTTTTAAAAGTTCAAAATATGTGCAACTCTGATATTCTATCTCAGCTTTATTTTAATATGACTATGGGTGCATAACAACCATTTTAGAAAAGTACTTTAATATAACGAATTTAATATACAATGTACGTAATAAAAATGGGAAGCGTTTGCTTTTAAGTTTCTACTATTTTTCTGAAATATATGCCTGTATTTTAAATAGATTTTATAAACTAAATGGAACGTAAAATTGCATCATTATTGTTTACGGAAAAGAGACTGACGTTCTTTCACAGTTACTGGACACGTTTTTACCAACTTTGTTTTCTTTATAGCTAAAAACATAATTTTATGTATTATCTGTATGTGGTTATTTGTTTTTGCATACTAATAAATCCTGTGACATAAAAATGATGCACCCATAGAAAGTTCTTCTAGAAACCTGAAAACCATGAAACTCGGCATGCTGATAACTCTCGTACAATGTATGTAGTTTATTAGTAAACTTGTAAACTTAAACGGAGCACCTTCAGTTACCCGTGCTCTAAAGAAGTGCCCAGTAACTTATTAACACATATACGTGTAACATCATACTTAATTTCCAAATTGCTTGTACTATAAGAAATCGATTATTCAATATCTATAAATCTTGTTTCGCTTGTTCTCTACTATAAATATTGTTTATTTTATACTAAAAATTACGCAACATTTATATTTTCGATAGTTTACTTTGAGCGCGTATAAAACTCAAAAGGAACTAAATAGCTTCAAAGGGTTTCCTGTATCCGCAAATCAAAAAAAAATAAATAAAGGTCCGGAAGTTCGCGCAGGATGCCAAGATTCCATCTATCGCAACCGCGTATCCCTATTTAAAATGGATTTCATCCAAAGAGTGGAAACTGTTGAAATGCGTTGAAGTGCAGTGTAGTGAGTGAATGGAATTAGTAACAAAATAACAAACTTTAAAGTTACTTATGAAATCGAAGAAAAATGTGGCGGGTAGAATGCTCATATATATGGGGAGGTTTAAGCCAAATTGTAGAATTGTGCTAAGTTTTTTAGATGCGACGATGTATATACAGTGTGTCCAGTGCAATCGGTGTCCAATTGCTATTTCCTCACCCGTTAGTCACAGAGATGTACTTCCAATTGCAAAAATGTTTTAAATTTTAAAATCTATTATCTGAGAAACAGTTTAAATTAATAAATATATTTCTGAAAGAAATACGAAATATAAATTTTTTTAGGGTCCCCGGTCATACCAATTTTATTTATGAAAATCATCCTCATACAATTTCATGCAAAAAAAAATCTTCCTTTTACGACCAAAATTCACCGAGTTATGAAGCATTAAACTTTATGACTTATGCCGCTTTTCTGCGCATAAAAATGTCCGGTTCAGAAACCCAACCAATCAGGATTTTATTGACCATTTCTCCAGGCAACCAACCAATCAGGGACCGTATTGACCATTTCTCAGCATAAATGTGCTCCAAATTTAAAAAACTATAAGTCGGTCAACCGGGGGATTATATAAAAGTTTATATTTTGTATTTCTTTCAAATATGCATTTAATTAATAACATTTTTGCAATTGGAAGTGTATATCTGTGACTAACGTTTGAGGAAATAGCCATTGGATACCGATAGCACTGGACACCCTGTGTATATATATATATATATATATATATATATATATATATATATATATATATATATATATATATATATATATATATATATATATATATATATATATATATATATATATATATATATATATATATATATATATAAGATCACGTAAAAAATGCAAATTTCGATGTAATTTTTAAATATATAAATACAGATGAAACATTGTTCAACGAATTCGGTTCAAACATTACCAATTACTGGAAAGAACGTTCTTATATTTTCCGTTGGTGTTAGGATGAAAATATTATAATAATATTCTATGTCTCTAAAGAATTGATTTGTATAAATATCGGGCTCAATCGGAGTAAACCGTAAAGTAATTAAAATAATAATTAAAAATTAAAAAAAAAATTACTCCGAGGAACACATTTTTGGCCCTGAAGAACCTGTTTACCAAGTTTCATAGTCATACAACGCTTAGATTTCTACAGACAACACGGGCAAAAATAAATACATTTCCCATACATTAGGCAGAAAGAAATACATTTCCATTTATTATGCAAGATAGGTAAACAAAGATATTCAAGAACATGTCAAGGGAGTGCATACCGGAGTGCATATAAGGAGCGTATCTCACCCACTGAAACATGTATAATCGCTGTTGTGTCCCCATTATCTTCAGCAGTCTGCGTTGATAGTTTAACTACGGTCCCCATTGTCGAATTTTACAGCGGTTGCATCGTGAACAGGAAAATTTGACCGGAGAGATACAATAAAGACGATATTTACAACACTAGGTCCAAGGTGTCGTATATAAACGACAAAAGGAATAATAAATAACTATGTTGATCGCGCAATAATGAAAGCATCCACAGCTCGCTTGCCAACAATGCAAGCATATATAATGTTTATCTGCGCATCATTCAGAATTAGTAGATAACTCTGGAGTGACTGTATAAATAGAATGACATTATCAGCGTTCTTTAAGATATTTACTACGGATTTTCTAACATCAAAAATACCCTCTGCAGTTATGTGGGATCCACGCATCTTGGACGGCACCCAATTGAATAGCTACGCTCTCATTGGGTTCCTCTCTAAATTGGGTGCATTTCCCCTGCAGTCCAAACAGCCGGACGGCCATACCGCCGGCTGTTTGGACGGCCGAGTAGGTCCGATGATCAGAGTCTAAAGAAGAGAAAATACTCGTATAGCAAGGAGCAGAATATCCCGGAGGTTAAGGCACTTGGATTGCACTTTTCGTTTCCCGCTTCTGCAAAAGCTGTCCCCGTATTCACGCGGTGAAAGTATTTGCGAGATGTTGGTGGTAGGAAGAGGAGGGTACGGTTTCTGTGAATGTTTTCTCCACTGAGCGTTCCGATTTAAATTTTGTGGCACTATCCCGGTCGTCCAAACAATATATATATATATATATATATATATATATATATATATATATATATATATATATATATATATATATATATAATATATATATATATATATATATATATTGTTTTGGACTAAAACACCTCAAGTTCTAATTATATATATATATATATATATATTTAATTTGAACTTGAGGTATTTTAGCACATTAGTTTATATCTTTACTGTTGTCTCAGAAATGATAGTAGAAACTCTATATTATATTCTCTTTTT
The DNA here is from genome assembly GCA_951213105.1 of Amaurobius ferox. NCBI lineage: Eukaryota > Metazoa > Arthropoda > Arachnida > Araneae > Amaurobiidae > Amaurobius > Amaurobius ferox. The sequence goes on from OX578134.1 coordinate 142,329,742, forward strand.
TTCGTTTTGATAATTAAATTTGAAACATAAAACGAATTAAAGCAATTCTTCTTTAAATTGGGTTATTTATGTTGAAAGAAACAATGTTTTAAAGGAAATAAAGCAGAAATATGACACGTCCTATATAGCAATTGCTGTTTTACAGCAGCACACTACTTGAAAATAAAATTGGTATTTTAAAACTTAGAAACAAATAAGAAATGCAATTGAATATTGACGGACATACTTAACCTCTCTGTCAAATAGTTTTGTTAACCGTTGTTCGTTCGTTCGTTACTAATTCCCCCGTGGTGAAGAGGCGCCTACGCACCACGGCTAAAAGACCCCCCCCCCCCCCCAGGGAATCCCATGGGTATTTGTATATTCTTTTACCAATTATTTCAGTTTACAACTTTGTATAACTTTTTTTATACAAAATAATTCTGACGCAAGATATTATCCAAATTTTATAATGTAACAAAATGGACAGTCTACCGATGTGTAGCCTATATCAGCAAATAATATATAGCAAATTCGCATTAAAATTTGCATTGAAATGTTGCATTAACTAAAATGTATTTCGGGAGCATTATTGGATTACAGTATTATGCGGACATTGGTGTTCGACGAAAATATCCGCAAAGGGGGATCGAACTTTTTGGGATAGTGTATGTCAAATACATGTATTTTTGAGAGATTGTTCGTTTAGGATGGAAGCTGTCCCACCTGTAAGCAAAAGGTTATAAAGTCAATTAAAAATGAACATCACATCAACTCGAATATTTCCAGAAAAATTAAATATTCAAGAATGAAAAAAATCAAGATTTAAACTTGAGTGAATACAAGTAATTTTCCTTTAAAATGAACACTTAAAATCTCGCATATAATGTGGAAACCACTGTGTAGATTGTAATGTATATCACGTTTGTAAATAAATGCTTCTAGCATATCCCACAAATTACATCTGACATATTTATATATTGCGCGCCTCTCTAAGATTTTGAAAGCTATTTCAACAGTAGGCGTACGGAATTCAGAATGAGGAAAGTGCCCGAAGTAATCCTATCCTATTTATTGCCAACTAAAATGTAATTACATTTTATGTCAGAGAATGTATACATATTAAAACTTATATTGAAATGATTGTATTATATTGAATACACTTATTTTGGGAAACATATATATCTATATAATATTTTCACTTTAATATATGTGATAAAACTTTTATTTATTTATTTTCATTGTGTTTATGTCAAAAAGTTCTTGTAGTACATTTAGAGTATATGAAAAGTTGTTATGCATGAAATATAATTAATTTTGAGTGTAACAATATTGCGTACGTTTAATTAATTTTCAATATCATACATATTTTTAAATTAAAATTCTGTATAATAAGAAGTTCACTATCATTTGCATAAGTAGAGCAAAACTTTAGAAATTTGATTATAAATCAATTATCACGTTATAAGTTGTTGAATTCTTCAAGTTTAAATCGATACAGAAGTGAAAGACATTTTTTGAGAGAGGCTATTAAGGAGGGTTTCCTCTCTGTTTTTTTATAAAAATTGTTTCAGATTTTCATAGAATAACTGTGACCAAGACAAGAAAGCGCTTTCTTGGTACAGCTTTGATATCCGACACAGTTTAAAAAATTGTTTAAAACTTAGTCTTGGGAGAAGCCGAATAGCACTGGTTGGTTGCGTTTAAGGATTTATAAGTGTTTTATTGATGTTTGCCTTTCCTAGAGTTTTGAGTGTTTAAATTGCAGAAAAGTTAATTATATATGGTACATTTTTAAGTTATAGTGGAATGTAAAGTATGGATGGATTTCGGGAAGTTTCGGGTATTGAATGACTGATTTTACTTCCAATGGGTGCCTGTAGGGGCTGTGGTATTGATGTTCTACGAGCATGGGGCAGGTCTTTTAGTGTAAAAATCATGAATATTTTTAAATGTTAGGTTTTATTCTCTTTTTAGAACGGCAAATTGCTATTTGGTTTTTTATTGAAGTATACAAAATAACCAATTTGTAAATGATTTCATACATTAGTTGCTATATGGGTTAATTTAGTATTGTATTTAAGATTTTTTTCGTAAATTGATATTGGGTTTTTATTTGATGTATATATAAATAACTACCTGGTTAATAATTTCATACATTAGTTGTTTTATGGTTCGAATCAATATGGCTCTCTTGGCTATTACAGTCAGGTTTGGGGTAATATATTGTATATGTCCATTTCTTTTATAGTGTTTTAATATCGTTTTGTAAATTTATAAAATATATAAAATTACCACTTAGTTAGTGATTCCATACAATAGTTTTAATAAACTGAAGGGGGGTTTATCCCCTTTTTCATATATTTTAGTAGGTCTTGGTGTTGTTGAAAATATTTTTTGTTTCTTATATAAAGTGGGTTTTTATTGTGTATATATTTTTGAGGTACTGGTGAGTGTCATGTTGATAATGGATTGAAGGCATCGGCTACCGGGAACGTTTCGTCATGGCATTAAAAGCTTTAACTCGAGAGTTGGGGGTCGATACTCCCCCAGGCTGCCACTTTATGATTACTCTTTAACATCTTTATGTGTAATTGTTACTTGTCTTTCTTAGGAGTTATATATATATATATATATATATATATATATATATATATATATATATATATACAGGGTCTTTATAATTAAAGTTCCACTTTGAAATGGCCATAAAAGGAAAACTACTGGACAGAATGTTATCAAATTGGGTAATAGCTTACAGGGGATTCGGATAAAATAATGGCTGGACCAGTACGTTTTCTTATATTCGTATGATAAACGAACCGAGCCGTAATGAAAGTGATGCAGATAGTAAAGATTCGTGAAACTGTGGTATATCTGGAGATGAATACGAAAATGCAAGTGGTTCTTCAGATTCTGAGTGTACTATTATTACAATGCCGTCAGTTTCAGTACCCGTTTCTGAGAATTATGTTTGGACAGGATATTTGAAAGATCTGAATTATCTTGAGTTTCTGAGCATACTTGGAATCAATCACAATATTATGCCGCCTAATGTAGATAAGGAAATTTATTTTTTTAGTATATTTTTCAATAATGAATAGTAAAATTTATAGTAAAAGCAACTAACGAATATTTTGTATTGATATATGTATGAAAAATGTACATCAAATAGTAAATAAATGTTTCTTTTATTCCAGAAAAAAAAGTAGACTGCTGTATTAAACAGGTGATTTTTAGTGATTTTATTATTAGAGTTAGGCTTAGAGCAAAATATTAGCCGTCCTTGGGGAAAAGTTCAGAAACGAAGCGCTGCATCCTTTGGGCCATGGTAGTTCCGGAATGCTGCCGTCCACAAATGGCTTATCTGCCAAACGAAAGAGGGTAACAGAATGTCCCATCTGCAGTATAAAACATCATAGCAACCCTGTTATATCTCTAACCGTTTCCGAGTTATGGTGGATAGAAGGAAAGTGCGTCAAGTCTGAAGAAACCCAAATTTGTGACAGTTTTGAAAGGTCTACAGGTAAAATAAGCACATAAATGGAAAGAGCAGAAAAAATCCTATAAAATGACACCATTTCCATCATAATATCTGGATTTAACACTCGCGAGGTGCCATGCACGACTATTATTTCAATTTCCTGTCCATCTCAGTCCGCTGTTTTGTGAGGTGCAAGAACGAGAGTTTTAAAGCCAAACAAGAAAAGTATCATTCGTATTAAGTTTATAAACAAAATGGAAACAAAAGAGGTATGACGTTTCTCACGTCTTTCACAAAGAATATGCAATACAAAAAATATGACTGACGTATCCCAAATCTATGATTAAAGGGCGTATGCATTTGGAATGATGTGTGAAACTTACAGTCGCTGCTAAATTTCTCCGGAACTAAAACTCCAATATGGATTATTATAGTATGGAGCTGGTGGACTGGAAAAAATGTTGGTAAATTTGACCGATTGTAACTATAGAAAGATTATTGCGATATAGTCGGTTTCAAACTTTGGCAACATTTCGATTTTGTACTTAGCCAATGTTTCAGCGCTTGTAGCTCGCCGTTAAATTCGGATAACCTGCTGGAAGTGGTGTCATCTTATAGAATGCTTTTTTCCTTCCAATTATGAACTTATTTCGTAGACTTTTCAGAAACCTCACAAATTTGGGTTTTTTTTCCAGACTTGACGCACTTACCTTCTATCCATCATAACTCTGAAACCGTTAGAGATAGGACAGGATTGCTAGGGAGTTTTATACAGCACATGGACTCTTCTACCACCCCCTTGTAGAACGGCGAGTTCTTTCCTTGGAGTGGATAAAACGTTGTGTCCAAATGGAGAACACAGTTAATCCGCATGCCGTTCTCCGTGAATGTGTATGCAAGGATTATCCATAACCAATTAATTAGCCCGTATATGTTAGCAGACCGTCTAGATGGACAGAAGTACTTCACCTTCGTCCAGCAGGTGCTTTCAGATTTACTACTTGTTGTACTAGCAAATCCTGGAGTGATAATGAGGTTCCAGCGCGAAGGAGCGCCAGCACATTACAACAGGATTATGCGTAACAACCTGGATATTGCTTTTCCGAACAGATGGATTGGCCTTAGTGATTCCGTCCCAGATCTGCCCTGCCTGGACTTTGTCCTCTGGGGACAGCTAAAAATCAACGTTTACAAGACGTCCATCGATTCACCAGATGACCTTGTCGCCCGAATTAGCGTTGCAGCTGCAGGCGTTTGTGAAATGCTAGCAATCTTCCAAAGCGTGCGCGATTAACTCCGTAGCCGTTGTGACTCCAGTTTTGCAGTTGGTAGTCGTGCTCCGCGGAACTCTAGGGTTCCACTCAAACGCTTTAGGGGTTCCGCGAGTCGATACTACAATTCGTTGTTTTTGTTTTGTTTTTCTTTGTTTTCAATTTCATATAACATATGTATGTATAATACAAATACTTTATATGGAATATTTATCTTCTTGTTTGAATTAATGCAAAGTTATATCTTATATAAAGTTTTTATAACAAAGGCAGGGACGCACCTTGTTCATAACATGTAATACGTAATATGACACATCACCTCTAAACTCAAATCTGGGTGTGCTACTGAACGAAGTGTTCCACAAAAAAAATATCTCAAAAAAGGGTTCCGCGGGATGACAAAGGTTGAAGAACAGTGTGCTAGATAAAAGAAATTTGGGAGGCTCGTTTGCACATATGAAAGGTGACTCCTATTCAAATTTCGTGCTAGAAGAATAATAGTGGCGTACCACTATGATCATGCAAATCACGTTTGCTTTAAATACTCGGTGTACACTTCGTGAGCGTTATGTATCTTCCAGACTGGGCGTTGTGAGCTAGATTTGACTCAAGAATGCCTTTAAGGAGACGAAGAAGGCAGTATCAGCAGCTTAGTGAGTTTGAACGAGGTCGTATAATAGGGCTACGAGAAGGTGGATTTTCTTTCCGCGATATTGCAAAGATTTGGCAGGGATGCATCCACTGTGCATGATTGTTGGCAGCAGAGGTCACGGGAAAGCACTGTCTCAAGGAGACTGGGGTTTGGCCGCACACGGGCCACTATTGAGAGGGAATACCGTCGTATTCGCCTCATGGCTGTGGCGGATCGTACTGCATCTGCAGCAACAATTAGAGCTTCTGTTGGTCTCAGAGTGACACAGAGAACTGTAAGAAATCGATTACTTGAGGGAGAGCTCCGAGCCAGACTGCCTGTAGCGTTCATACCACTAATCCGAATCACTGCCATCTGCGACGTCATTGGTGTCAATCTACAGCTCATTGGAGGGCGGAGTGAAGATATGTTGTATTCTCAGTAAAGATCCGTTTCTGTCTTGGTGCCAGTGATGGTCGAATGTTGGTAAGAAGGATACCAGGTGAACGCTTGGAAGCAAGCTGTCTGCGGCGTAGACTCACTGGACCTACACCAGGAGTTATGGTCTGGGGAACCATTTCCTATGACAGCAGGAGCACTCTCGTCGTTATACCAAGCTCCTTGACAGCAAATTTGTACATAGGATTGTTGATTGAACCGGTTGTGCTGCCATTCCTGAGCAGTATTCAAGAGGGTGTTTTCCAACATGATCGCGCTTGTCCTCATACCGCTACTGTCACCCAATGTGCTCTACAGAGTGTCGACATGTTGCCTTGTTCTGCGGGATCACCAGATATTTCTCTTATCGAGCACGTATGGGACATTATTGCAAGACAAATCCAGCGTCATCCACAACCAGCATTAACTGTTGCTGATTTGACTGACCAAGTGCAACAGACTTGGAATTCCATTCCACAAAATGACATACGGCACCTGTACGACACAATGCATGCACGTTTGCATGCTTGCATTCAAAATCGCGGCGACTATAGCAGTTATTAATGTACCACCATTTCACATTTGAAATGGATCTTCTCGAGCATACGCTTACCTGTGACCCTGAAACTTTAATCAATATATATATATATATATATATATATATATATATATATATATATATATATATATATATATATATATATATATATATATATATATATATAAATATATATATATATATATATATATATATATATATATCTTAAATAATAAAAGGCAATGTCTGTGTGTGTGTGTGTGTGTGTGTGTGTCTGTCTTATACACTATACGTTTCGCGACCGCGCGTCGGAGAGCTACGAAATTTGGCAATCGGAGACCTGGGGGGGAGGGAAGGGGACACGTGAAAACCGATTTTCAAAATTCTAATTATTTTTTTATTTATTTAATGTTTTATGCGATTTCGACCTTTTTTTGCCCTTTTTGCCCTTTTTTCTCCACGATCCAGACGTCGTAGAAAAAAACAACTCACACCATCGGAAAGAGCAGACAATTACGAGTAAAAATATATCAATTTCAAATCTCCATTTCGATTTCTAATATTTTTTAAAGATTTTAAAACAAAAGTCACTTTTGGCTCAAAAAAACGATTTTTGGTTTTTAAATTCTCGCATAGTAAAAAGTACTCATAATTTCGACTAATAATTTACATTTTTAGAAAGCTGAAATATCTGGCATTCTTACAAGTCTAATCTGGTCCAGAAATAATGAAAATTGCCTTCAGGATCGCAAATTTAAAGACGTCATGATTTTATATTTCTCGGCGTTCCGCTCGGCGTACCGCTTCGTTTCTCCCCCACTGAAGCAGGGAAGGTGGTGGGTGGGGACGTCAAGGTGGAGGTGACGTCACGGTTCTGAATAGAGCATATTTTAAATGATGGGACGATCTGGATTTTTTAAATGTATATTTTAACTTTTGGATATTTTAAATGGATATTTTAATTTTATGGATATTTTAAATGATGGAACAATGAAACAATGGAATGAGGATGATGGAATTAAGCATATGGTCATTTTAAATTGCAAATTAGCGCGCGGGAAGTTAGCGGTAGGCCCGGGTTCGATTCCCGCCACTGCCAAAACTGCCGCCGTGTTTACGTGGAATACGATCACGTTAAATATGTGGGTCCGTAAGTCCTTCCGAGAGGTTGGTGGTAGGGGAAGGAGGATACGGCCCCTGTGGATGCCTCCCCCACTGGGTTCCCGTCTAAATTGGGTGAATATGTAGAAAGTTATGGAGATTGTCGCGGAGGGCGCGGCAGCCCAGTGGTTAGCGCGCGGGAATTGCACTCAGTAGGCCCGGGTTCGATTCCCGCCACTGCCAAAACTTACGCCACGTTCAAGCAGAGTACGATCACGTTAAACATGTGGGTTCGTGAGTCCTTCCGAGAGGTTGGTGGTAGGGGAAGGAGGGTACGGTCTAAATTGGGTGAATAAAAAGAAAGTTATGGAGATTGTCGCGGAGGGCGAAGTAGCCCAGTGGTTAGCGCGCGGGAATTGCACGCGGTAGGCCCGGGTTCGATTTCCGCCACTGACATGGAGTACGATCACGTTAAACATATGGGTCCGTATGTTTTTCCGAGAGGTTGGTGGTAGGGGAAGGAGGGTACGTTCCCTGTGGATGCCTCCCCCACTGGGTTCCGGTCTAAATTGGGTGGCACATCCTGGCCGTCCAACCAGTTACCAGGCCCGGGTTCGATTCCCAAAATTGCCGCCGTGTTTACGCGGAGTACGAGCACGTTAAACATGTGGGTCCGTGAGTCCTTCCGAGAAGTTGGTGGTAGGGGAAGGAGGGTACGGTCTAAATTGGATGAATAAAAATAAAGTTATGGAGATTGTCGCGTAGGGCAAAGTAGCCCAATGGTTAGCGCGCGGAAATTGCACTCGGTAGGCCCGGGTTCGATTCCCAAAATTGCCGCCGTGTTTACGCGGAGTACGATCACGTTAAACATGTGGGTCTGTAAGTCCTTCCGAGAGGTTGGTAGTAGGGGAAGAAGGGTACGGTCCCTGTGGATGCTTCTCCCACTTGGTTCCGGTCTAAATTGGGTGAATAAAAAGAAAGTTATGAAGAATATCGCGGAGGGAGAAGTACCCCAGTGGTTAGTGCGCGGGATTTGCACTTGGTAGGCCCGGGTTCGATTCCCAAAATTGCCGAATAAAAATAAAGTTATGGAGATTGTCGCGGATGGCACGGTAGCCCAGTGGTTAGCGCGCGGGAATTTCACTCGGTAGGCCCGGGTTCGATTCCCGCCATTGCCAAAACTGCAGCCGTGTTCACGCGGAGTACGATCACGTTAAACGTGTGGGACTGCAAGTCCTTCCGAGAGGTTTGTGGTAGGGGAAGGAGGGTACGGTCTCTTTGGATGCCTCCCCCATTGGGTTCCGGTCTAAATTGTGTGGTACTTCCTGGCCTTCCAAGCAGTTACCTTACACCTTTCTGGTAGGTCGCGCCAACGAGTTTGCCACGGTCAGAATTTTCAAGGGTAGCGAACAGGCTGGTCGCCAAAGGCGGCTAGTCTTAAATAATAAAAGGCAATGTCTGTGTGTGTGTGTGTGTTTGTGTGTGTCTGTCTGTCTTATACACTATACGTTTCGCGACCGCGCGTCGGAGAGCTACGAAATTTGGCAATCGGAGACCTGGGGGGGAGGGAAGGGGACACGTGAAAACCGATTTTCAAAATTCTAATTATTTTTTTATTTATTTAATGTTTTATGCGATTTCGACCTTTTTTTGCCCTTTTTGCCCTTTTTTCTCCACGATCCAGACGTCGTAGAAAAAAACAACTCACACCATCGGAAAGAGCAGACAATTACGAGTAAAAATATATCAATTTCAAATCTCCATTTCGATTTCTAATATTTTTTAAAGATTTTAAAACAAAAGTCACTTTTGGCTCAAAAAAACGATTTTTGGTTTTTAAATTCTCGCATAGTAAAAAGTACTCATAATTTCGACTAATAATTTACATTTTTAGAAAGCTGAAATATCTGGCATTCTTACAAGTCTAATCTGGTCCAGAAATAATGAAAATTGCCTTCAGGATCGCAATTTTAAAGACGTCATGATTTTATATTTCTCGGCGTTCCGCTCGGCGTACCGCTTCGTTTCTCCCCCACTGAAGCAGGGAAGGTGGTGGGTGGGGACGACAAGGTGGAGGTGACGTCACGGTTCTGAATAGAGCATATTTTAAATGATGGGACGATCTGGATTTTTTAAATGTATATTTTAACTTTTGGATATTTTAAATGGATATTTTAATTTTATGGATATTTTAAATGATGGAACAATGAAACAATGGAATGAGGATGATGGAATTAAGCATATGGTCATTTTAAATTGCAAATTAGCGCGCGGGAAGTTAGCGGTAGGCCCGGGTTCGATTCCCGCCACTGCCAAAACTGCCGCCGTGTTTACGTGGAATACGATCACGTTAAATATGTGGGTCCGTAAGTACTTCCGAGAGGTTGGTGGTAGGGGAAGGAGGATACGGCCCCTGTGGATGCCTCCCCCACTGGGTTCCCGTCTAAATTGGGTGAATATGTAGAAAGTTATGGAGATTGTCGCGGAGGGCGCGGCAGCCCAGTGGTTAGCGCGCGGGAATTGCACTCAGTAGGCCCGGGTTCGATTCCCGCCACTGCCAAAACTTACGCCACGTTCAAGCAGAGTACGATCACGTTAAACATGTGGGTTCGTGAGTCCTTCCGAGAGGTTGGTGGTAGGGGAAGGAGGGTACGGTCTAAATTGGGTGAATAAAAAGAAAGTTATGGAGATTGTCGCGGAGGGCGAAGTAGACCAGTGGTTAGCGCGCGGGAATTGCACGCGGTAGGCCCGGGTTCGATTTCCGCCACTGACATGGAGTACGATCACGTTAAACATATGGGTCCGTATGTTTTTCCGAGAGGTTGGTGGTAGGGGAAGGAGGGTACGTTCCCTGTGGATGCCTCCCCCACTGGGTTCCGGTCTAAATTGGGTGGCACATCCTGGCCGTCCAACCAGTTACCAGGCCCGGGTTCGATTCCCAAAATTGCCGCCGTGTTTACGCGGAGTACGAGCACGTTAAACATGTGGGTCCGTGAGTCCTTCCGAGAAGTTGGTGGTAGGGGAAGGAGGGTACGGTCTAAATTGGATGAATAAAAATAAAGTTATGGAGATTGTCGCGTAGGGCAAAGTAGCCCAATGGTTAGCGCGCGGAAATTGCACTCGGTAGGCCCGGGTTCGATTCCCAAAATTGCCGCCGTGTTTACGCGGAGTACGATCACGTTAAACATGTGGGTCTGTAAGTCCTTCCGAGAGGTTGGTAGTAGGGGAAGAAGGGTACGGTCCCTGTGGATGCTTCTCCCACTTGGTTCCGGTCTAAATTGGGTGAATAAAAAGAAAGTTATGAAGAATATCGCGGAGGGAGAAGTACCCCAGTGGTTAGTGCGCGGGATTTGCACTTGGTAGGCCCGGGTTCGATTCCCAAAATTGCCGAATAAAAATAAAGTTATGGAGATTGTCGCGGATGGCACGGTAGCCCAGTGGTTAGCGCGCGGGAATTTCACTCGGTAGGCCCGGGTTCGATTCCCGCCATTGCCAAAACTGCAGCCGTGTTCACGCGGAGTACGATCACGTTAAACGTGTGGGACTGCAAGTCCTTCCGAGAGGTTTGTGGTAGGGGAAGGAGGGTACGGTCTCTTTGGATGCCTCCCCCATTGGGTTCCGGTCTAAATTGTGTGGTACTTCCTGGCCTTCCAAGCAGTTACCTTACACCTTTCTGGTAGGTCGCGCCAACGAGTTTGCCACGGTCAGAATTTTCAAGGGTAGCGAACAGGCTGGTCGCCAAAGGCGGCTAGTCTTAAATAATAAAAGGCAATGTCTGTGTGTGTGTGTGTGTTTGTGTGTGTCTGTCTGTCTTATACACTATACGTTTCGCGACCGCGCGTCGGAGAGCTAAGAAATTTGGCAATCGGAGACCTGGGGGGGAGGGAAGGGGACACGTGAAAACCGATTTTCAAAATTCTAATTATTTTTTTATTTATTTAATGTTTTATGCGATTTCGACCTTTTTTTGCCCTTTTTGCCCTTTTTTCTCCACGATCCAGACGTCGTAGAAAAAAACAACTCACACCATCGGAAAGAGCAGACAATTACGAGTAAAAATATATCAATTTCAAATCTCCATTTCGATTTCTAATATTTTTTAAAGATTTTAAAACAAAAGTCACTTTTGGCTCAAAAAAACGATTTTTGGTTTTTAAATTCTCGCATAGTAAAAAGTACTCATAATTTCGACTAATAATTTACATTTTTAGAAAGCTGAAATATCTGGCATTCTTACAAGTCTAATCTGGTCCAGAAATAATGAAAATTGTCTTCAGGATCGCAATTTTAAAGACGTCATGATTTTATATTTCTCGGCGTTCCGCTCGGCGTACCGCTTCGTTTCTCCCCCACTGAAGCAGGGAAGGTGGTGGGTGGGGACGTCAAGGTGGAGGTGACGTCACGGTTCTGAATAGAGCATATTTTAAATGATGGGACGATCTGGATTTTTTAAATGTATATTTTAACTTTTGGATATTTTAAATGGATATTTTAATTTTATGGATATTTTAAATGATGGAACAATGAAACAATGGAATGAGGATGATGGAATTAAGCATATGGTCATTTTAAATTGCAAATTAGCGCGCGGGAAGTTAGCGGTAGGCCCGGGTTCGATTCCCGCCACTGCCAAAACTGCCGCCGTGTTTACGTGGAATACGATCACGTTAAATATGTGGGTCCGTAAGTACTTCCGAGAGGTTGGTGGTAGGGGAAGGAGGATACGGCCCCTGTGGATGCCTCCCCCACTGGGTTCCCGTCTAAATTGGGTGAATATGTAGAAAGTTATGGAGATTGTCGCGGAGGGCGCGGCAGCCCAGTGGTTAGCGCGCGGGAATTGCACTCAGTAGGCCCGGGTTCGATTCCCGCCACTGCCAAAACTTACGCCACGTTCAAGCAGAGTACGATCACGTTAAACATGTGGGTTCGTGAGTCCTTCCGAGAGGTTGGTGGTAGGGGAAGGAGGGTACGGTCTAAATTGGGTGAATAAAAAGAAAGTTATGGAGATTGTCGCGGAGGGCGAAGTAGCCCAGTGGTTAGCGCGCGGGAATTGCACGCGGTAGGCCCGGGTTCGATTTCCGCCACTGACATGGAGTACGATCACGTTAAACATATGGGTCCGTATGTTTTTCCGAGAGGTTGGTGGTAGGGGAAGGAGGGTACGTTCCCTGTGGATGCCTCCCCCACTGGGTTCCGGTCTAAATTGGGTGGCACATCCTGGCCGTCCAACCAGTTACCAGGCCCGGGTTCGATTCCCAAAATTGCCGCCGTGTTTACGCGGAGTACGAGCACGTTAAACATGTGGGTCCGTGAGTCCTTCCGAGAAGTTGGTGGTAGGGGAAGGAGGGTACGGTCTAAATTGGATGAATAAAAATAAAGTTATGGAGATTGTCGCGTAGGGCAAAGTAGCCCAATGGTTAGCGCGCGGAAATTGCACTCGGTAGGCCCGGGTTCGATTCCCAAAATTGCCGCCGTGTTTACGCGGAGTACGATCACGTTAAACATGTGGGTCTGTAAGTCCTTCCGAGAGGTTGGTAGTAGGGGAAGAAGGGTACGGTCCCTGTGGATGCTTCTCCCACTTGGTTCCGGTCTAAATTGGGTGAATAAAAAGAAAGTTATGAAGAATATCGCGGAGGGAGAAGTACCCCAGTGGTTAGTGCGCGGGATTTGCACTTGGTAGGCCCGGGTTCGATTCCCAAAATTGCCGAATAAAAATAAAGTTATGGAGATTGTCGCGGATGGCACGGTAGCCCAGTGGTTAGCGCGCGGGAATTTCACTCGGTAGGCCCGGGTTCGATTCCCGCCATTGCCAAAACTGCAGCCGTGTTCACGCGGAGTACGATCACGTTAAACGTGTGGGACTGCAAGTCCTTCCGAGAGGTTTGTGGTAGGGGAAGGAGGGTACGGTCTCTTCGGATGCCTCCCCCATTGGGTTCCGGTCTAAATTGTGTGGTACTTCCTGGCCTTCCAAGCAGTTACCTTACACCTTTCTGGTAGGTCGCGCCAACGAGTTTGCCACGGTCAGAATTTTCAAGGGTAGCGAACAGGCTGGTCGCCAAAGGCGGCTAGTCTTAAATAATAAAAGGCAATGTCTGTGTGTGTGTGTGTGTGTTTGTGTGTGTCTGTCTGTCTTATACACTATACGTTTCGCGACCGCGCGTCGGAGAGCTACGAAATTTGGCAATCGGTGACCTGGGGGGGAGGGAAGGGGACACGTGAAAACCGATTTTCAAAATTCTAATTATTTTTTTATTTATTTAATGTTTTATGCGATTTCGACCTTTTTTTGCCATTTTTGCCCTTTTTTCTCCACGATCCAGACGTCGTAGAAAAAAACAACTCACACCATCGGAAAGAGCAGACAATTGCGAGTAAAAATATATCAATTTCAAATCTCCATTTCGATTTCTAATATTTTTTAAAGATTTTAAAACAAAAGTCACTTTTGGCTAAAAAAAACGATTTTTGGTTTTTAAATTCTCGCATAGTAAAAAGTACTCATAATTTCGACTAATAATTTACATTTTTAGAAAGCTGAAATATCTGGCATTCTTACAAGTCTAATCTGGTCCAGAAATAATGAAAATTGCCTTCAGGATCGCAAATTTAAAGACGTCATGATTTTATATTTCTCGGCGTTCCGCTCGGCGTACCGCTTCGTTTCTCCCCCACTGAAGCAGGGAAGGTGGTGGGTGGGGACGTCAAGGTGGAGGTGACGTCACGGTTCTGAATAGAGCATATTTTAAATGATGGGACGATCTGGATTTTTTAAATGTATATTTTAACTTTTGGATATTTTAAATGGATATTTTAATTTTATGGATATTTTAAATGATGGAACAATGAAACAATGGAATGAGGATGATGGAATTAAGCATATGGTCATTTTAAATTGCAAATTAGCGCGCGGGAAGTTAGCGGTAGGCCCGGGTTCGATTCCCGCCACTGCCAAAACTGCCGCCGTGTTTACGTGGAATACGATCACGTTAAATATGTGGGTCCGTAAGTCCTTCCGAGAGGTTGGTGGTAGGGGAAGGAGGATACGGCCCCTGTGGATGCCTCCCCCACTGGGTTCCCGTCTAAATTGGGTGAATATGTAGAAAGTTATGGAGATTGTCGCGGAGGGCGCGGCAGCCCAGTGGTTAGCGCGCGGGAATTGCACTCAGTAGGCCCGGGTTCGATTCCCGCCACTGCCAAAACTTACGCCACGTTCACGCAGAGTACGATCACGTTAAACATGTGGGTTCGTGAGTCCTTCCGAGAGGTTGGTGGTAGGGGAAGGAGGGTACGGTCTAAATTGGGTGAATAAAAAGAAAGTTATGGAGATTGTCGCGGAGGGCGAAGTAGCCCAGTGGTTAGCGCGCGGGAATTGCACGCGGTAGGCCCGGGTTCGATTTCCGCCACTGACACGGAGTACGATCACGTTAAACATATGGGTCCGTATGTTTTTCCGAGAGGTTGGTGGTAGGGGAAGGAGGGTACGTTCCCTGTGGATGCCTCCCCCACTGGGTTCCGGTCTAAATTGGGTGGCACATCCTGGCCGTCCAACCAGTTACCAGGCCCGGGTTCGATTCCCAAAATTGCCGCCGTGTTTACGCGGAGTACGAGCACGTTAAACATGTGGGTCCGTGAGTCCTTCCGAGAAGTTGGTGGTAGGGGAAGGAGGGTACGGTCTAAATTGGATGAATAAAAAGAAAGTTATGGAGATTGTCGCGTAGGGCAAAGTAGCCCAATGGTTAGCGCGCGGAAATTGCACTCGGTAGGCCCGGGTTCGATTCCCAAAATTGCCGCCGTGTTTACGCGGAGTACGATCACGTTAAACATGTGGGTCTGTAAGTCCTTCCGAGAGGTTGGTGGTAGGGGAAGAAGGGTACGGTCTTTGTGGATGCTTCTCCCACTTGGTTCCGGTCTAAATTGGGTGAATAAAAAGAAAGTTATGAAGAATATCGCGGAGGGTGAAGTACCCCAGTGGTTAGTGCGTGGGATTTGCACTTGGTAGGTCCGGGTTCGATTCCCAAAATTGCCGAATAAAAATAAAGTTATGGAGATTGTCGCGGATGGCACGGTAGCCCAGTGGTTAGCGCGCGGGAATTTCACTCGGTAGGCCCGGGTTCGATTCCCGCCATTGCCAAAACTGCAGCCGTGTTCACGCGGAGTACGATCACGTTAAACGTGTGGGACTGCAAGTCCTTCCGAGAGGTTTGTGGTAGGGGAAGGAGGGTACGGTCTCTTTGGATGCCTCCCCCATTGGGTTCCGGTCTAAATTGTGTGGCACTTCCTGGCCTTCCAAGCAGTTACCTTACACCTTTCTGGTAGGTCGCGCCAACGAGTTTGCCACGGTCAGAATTTTCAAGGGTAGCGAACAGGCTGGTCGCCAAAGGCGGCTAGTATATAAATAAATATGTATAAATGAGTGAAAGATACAAAATTCCAGAAAATCACACGAAAAATATATATATATATATATATATATATATATATATATATATATATATATATATATATATATATATATATATATATATATATATATATATATATATATATATATAAATATACATATATACATACACACACACACACACATATATATATATATATAAATATACATATATACATACACATACACACACATATATATATATATATATATATGCAGTGGCGGATTTCAGGAGGGGCGATCGATGCGATCGCCCCCCCCCCCCCCATACGCCAGACGAACGTCTACGTTTTATCAAATAAATTGTGAAATTAAAAAATATATATATCATTAGGGAGATACCTGGGGCTTGCTCTCCCCCCTTCAGTTTATCCACGAAATCTCGCCCCCGTAATGAAAGTGAAAAGTCTGCGCCTGGATGTCTTATATTTACAAGATTTAGTATCATCGACTCTTTTAGCGAAAATCAACACGGACGAAGAGTCAGTCACTCCTCACATCTTGGACAGAGCTAAGCAAGAAGTATCACAGAATAAATTGAAGAACTTGAAGAACTTTAAATCCTTAACAAGACAAAAAATATTTGAAAAATTTTGCACTTTTCATTATTTAATAATTCACGATCAAAAAATGGGAAAAAAAGCTAGGGGTTGAAAGAAAAAACTCGTAAAAACTAATTTGGAATAATAAATTTGATCATGGAAAATCATTAAGATATAGCTCCTCATGTTTATATGATCAAACTTATTATTCTAAATTAGTTTTTACGAGTTTTTCTTTCAGCCTACAGCTGTTTTCCCATTTTTTGGTTGTGAATTATTAAATAATGAAAAGTGCAAAATTTTTTAAACATTTTTTATTTTGTTAAGTTTTAAAGTTCTTCAATTTTGCTCAAAAAGGGTTTTTTAGGGCATCAAAAATTGTAGAGCATTGAACTTCGTATCCCATTGAAATAACATGTAAGTGATTCCATAATTTTTGCCAGGGGTAGTAAACTCGATCAAGCCATTGGTCTTTTCTTTTGATGTTTTTGCGTAATGTTTTTGCGTGATGTTTATATGTGATGTTTTTCGCGTAAAAATTTATTGATTCCTGTGCAGCTAAAAATGTAAAAAAATGGGAAAATGTAGATCAATGTTCAGTGCTTATTAATACCTATATTAACTGCATTTACTCATGTTCATCCTCCTTTTCTACCACAATCTAAGAAAAATAAAATTTATTTGTATTGTATCGTATGATAAACATATTTAGTGAATAGAATGTAAATGTGTGTTTATTTAGTTAATATTCAGTATTAATCTTCTCACATGGAAATCTCTTACTTGTGTATACTTTTGTGTAAACTTAATACAGAATATAATTTAGTTTCCAGTTTCGACTTCAACAATAAGTTTGTTTCCTTATATAGTCACGTAATTTTGTTTTCTTTCAATCTTCATTGTTTTGCTTTGGTCTTAAAATAATTATAGACCGTATTTTATAAGCTGCAAAGAACTTACTATAAACTTCAGAATTTGTTCTAGTTATTTCTAAAATGCCAAATATCCGAATATAGGAAACCGTTAAGAAAATCCTAAGTGAACAAACCTCCGAGAACATTTCGATCTACAAAATCGCCCCCCCCCCCAAACATGAGGCCTAAATCCGCCACTGTATATATGTATATTCTCCGCTAGAGGCGCTATAATATTTTTTATTCGACCCGGAATTGTTGCTTTACAATATACTATAAGGATCTAAAGTGTACTGGATGAAAAACGTTTGAATAAGTTCTTGAATGCGTTATGTAATGTAATTCCAAACCCTGGTCTTGCATATTTCATATGTTCTAGTCGTTAAAATAAGGTTTTTATTTAATTTTAGGTCATCAAGTGAACATTTGGGCTTGTAATTTTGGAATATGAAGCAATGTTAAATAAACCTGAATTATTAACCCTCTCATTTCCATTAAATTATAATTTCACTATAAACTGATAACATAAAAAATATTCGGGCGCAGTGTCTAGTCACCGTGCCAGTTTGACAAGTGTTCATTAAGTTCCAGATTCTATTAGGGACTTAAGAAAAATTTTCTGCAAATTTAAGTTCTGGAAGCCACCTGCTTTCTACCAACTGCGTGATTGTGACACAGTTGTTTTGGCGAATTCTTCAATAGATTCCTGAGTTCTTAGATAGTTATTTATCGATGGCTGTTTAGTTTGACATAAGTGGGAGCGGTTTATGTTTGTCCAAAGGAATTGCCCTGGATGTAATATGACTTAATTTTGAGTTCCTCTTGAGTTGATCAAGTGCAAAAAGTTGGAAGTATTATTGGCATTGGTACGTGGATGTATTTCTGCGTAATTTCTGTTTATTGTCTAATGTACAAGTATTTAATTTCTGTTTATTTATTTAAGCAAACCATGTATCTTATTTCATTAAATGTATTATTTAATTTTATCCTTTCTGTCAATGCATATTCCTGAAAGTTAAGAGTGTTGATTGTTTGCATTTAGGTACGACAGAATTTAAAATTATTCACTTTAGATTAAGACAAAGCTCGCTTAGGAGAAACTTTAGGGTGTTGTTGTTGAAACCCAGACCGTCCGACCTACCAGAAAGGTGTAAGGTAACTGTTTGGACGGTCGGGAAGTGCCACCCAATTTAGACCAGAACCCAGTGGGGGAGGCATCCACAGGGACCGTACCCTCCTTCCCCTACCACCAACCTCTCGGAAGGACTTACGGACCCACATGTTTAACGTGATCGTACTCCGCGTGAACACGGCGGCAGTTTTGGTAGTGACTCTGGAATCGAACCCGGGCCTACCGAGTGCAACTCCAGCGCGCTAACCAATGGGCTACCGCGCCCTAAAAATAAAAACTTTAGGGTGTGTAATAATCCATAAATGCATGATTTAGTAAGAATATGTACGTAAGTTAGAGAACGCATCGTATTTCTCTATAAAATACACATAATTATCGATTATTTGATGTTTCACATCACCAGTTGAACGTGACCAAAATAATGTGTTAGTAACTGTACAAAAACTGAAAATTAATCAAATAAAAATATGGGTATAAATTTCGCATATGAAGATATTAATATCCTAATATCTTGTGCAGAGCGTAAATTAGAAAAATGTTGAAATAAAATATGATTGAATTTCAATTTCTTTAAATTGAAGAAACTGAGCTGTGATTATTATGAGAAAAAATATTTCACCAAAAGAATGTATTGTCTACATTTTATTAAGTTAAATTTAATAACTAATGTTTAAAAATACTTGAAGTTCTTGTGTAATACGTTTTATTTAAATGTGTTCTTTACATTTAAACTTTAGCTAATTTGAATTTCATTATGAGAATTCGTTATCCAGAAGTTTTGAACACTTTTTAATGAGATATTTTTACTTTCCTTATATACATAATGTATAAGGAAAGTATTGTGACGGGGTCGAAAATTCGAATTCGAGTTTTCGACGGGAGAGCACGTTTCAACCATCCCTGATCACGAATCAAACATTTTTGAAGTGATGTCTGTGTGTGTGTGTGTGTGTGTGTGTGTGTGTGTGTGTATGAAAGTATGCGTGTGTGTGTGTGTGTGTGTGTGTGTGTATGTGTGTGTGTGTGTGTGTGTGTCAGTGGGTCTGTGGAGACGATAACTGACGAACGAATGGACCGATTCGAACCAAATTTGGTACAAAAATCACAATCTGTAAACACTGGAAGCCTATTGTTTTTATACGCAATCGAATGTTCAGAACACCCCTAAATTTTCGAATGAAATTTTGAAAAAATCGTCAAAAAATCAAAACTAATAATAAAGTTACGTAAATAGACATTCCTTATGTAATTTTTCATTAGAAAACGATTGACATAAATTTTAGAACGCTAACATGAACCGTTCTCGAGATATTGCACATTTTTCAAAATAAGCGTTCATAACGCTTGGCGAGATTTTGGCGACGAAATTGGCGGAATGTCGCCAACTTGGCGACTTTTTGAAATGTTGCCAAATTAACGAAAATCTCGTCAAATGGATAAAAATGACGCTAAATCAATGAAAATGACGACTAATTGTGGAAAATTCAATATCTAATAAGTTATATAATATATAAATATATAATAATAGTTATATAATATATGTCGAAAATTCAATATCTAATAAGTTATATATATATATATATATATATAACTTATTTCTTTGTCCATAACGCTTGGCGAGATTTTGGCGACAAAATTGGCGGAATGTCGCCAACTTGGCGGCTTTTTGAAATGTTGCCAAATTAACGAAAATCTCGCCAAATGGATAATGACGATAATCAATGAAAATGACGACTAATTGTCGAAAAGTCAATATCTTGGAAAGGATATTAGTATCTACTAGAAGAAAAACCTATTTATTTTACTGTAAAAGTAGTAAATTCATTTCATTATATAAGGAAAGTCATGTGTTGCCCACATCAGGTTTTTTAAAAGCTGTAAAAGGTAAAATATATTCCATTTATGGTGTAAATTGCAAAGGATAAAATGGCTCCACTTAAAAGTTATATCTAACATATTAATCCCACTAACGTTATATCTAACCAATTGCTTTCATAATCTTGAAAGTTATGGAATAATTTGTAGTAGTTTTCAGATGACTTTGAATTCTTTTCATCTGCGTTTTCACCAGTCTGCCAAATACAACTAAGATTTACTTAATAGACTTCACATCAAATGTCCTTTTCCTTTTGAAGCTCCACAAATATATATTCAGGACAAATACGGTATTTTCCTCTCTTTGTTAGTTTTGATCTTCAACATATCTTTAACGTCATTTTAAGTCTTGAGAAATTGTTT
>OX578134.1:142352949-142387949 GCA_951213105.1 Amaurobius ferox
TATATATATACACAAGTATGAAAACGTTATATTAATTCCATTACATAAGATTTCATATTTAATATACAGCGTTTTCTTTTCGAATTTCTTCGCATCAACAAACAATTTGCTAATATCGTAATGCGTAGCGTAAAATATATACGTATTACGTATTGTTCAATATATACATAATACGTATTTTACAATTTGCTAATATCGTAAGCAGCGTAATCTTTCAGAGGAACTACGGCTCAAAATATAATAAATTGTTAATGAAGGAACAAACTGAATTAAAGGAGACAACCAAATCTATTAACTAGTAGAAATAGATTAGGTTAAATAGTCTGGTAAAATAATCTGGTAAAATAGTATAAACAAAACCTCCCGATTGATAAATTGAGAAGTAAAATCTGTAACTTTGCAGATAGATTAATTCAGCATGAAAATATGTTTTTAATTATTCACAGAAATTGTATGTTGATTATATTTATGGTTATGGTTAATTTCGTTATATTAATTAACATTTGCCATACCTGTCAAATATTTTGTACACAATATCTATTTTTTTCTGAAACCCTTGGTGTACTTAGAAAAAAAATAAGTCCGTGTTTGTTAAAAATCAGTCCGTGGAAGCTGTCAATTGCAATAAGATAGTAATCCTATCTCTGGGAATAATCTATGTAACATTCTGCAGATATTAACATGTTGGTCCGAAATGAAAATTTGTTTCGATATTTCAAAATGTTTATAGCAAAGACTACAAAGTTAGTAAAACGGCGCTTCATTTATAAACACCATTAATAACGTACACGGCAATTTACAAGAATGCCAGAGTGGTTTCAGACGTCATAAAGTCAAGCATCAGTGGCAATGATGATAATTGTTTACTATATTTAGTGACCGCTGGCTGCGCATACAGCATCTAGTTATTAATAAAATCAATATGGTTCCAATATTCACTGATTGAAAGTCTTGTGCCAAATTACTTTCGAAACACTATATCCGTTCGTGAAATTTCGTGTATATATACCGCACTTCCACATGCACACTTCCATTCATGCAGACTAACATAAATACATACATATACATTTACATCATCCTTATTAGCGTTCAATTCGAGTTCAGGAATGTTTAATACTTGCTCTTCAGATTAAATGAATATCGAATAATCTTCCCTGTTGCAGCAGTACTTTGCATATTGCACTCTGTGCGTAGTAAAAGCAATATATCCAAATTCACCGATAGTTTTTTTTTTTAATTGACTGAAATTGTTTAATCAATCATACCAGACAGAACACTTTTTCATTTTATATGGGCTTATGTTGTGAATTCTATTAGTTCAACGAAAAAATGCTTTGAATAAGATTACTGAAGATAAAAATAATCTGTAAAAATACTTCAAGATTCTTGTATCTATGCACACCATTCTTATGAAAAATAGTTTTATTTTCTGAGTGTACAAAACTTCCATAACTCATAAAAGTAAACACGAAACTATATAGTATCCAGGAAGATATCATCGTTCAACATACCGAAAAAGACTCTGAAATATATTAAAAGTATTCAAATGTCTTCGTCTGTTTGAAATTTCTTTGAGGAAATATAACGACGGGTTGTTGAAATGGAAATGTTCTCTTTCTTTATAAAAGTTTCATATGTAACATTACTTTCTTTTTATGGTAAGCAGTATGATATATACGTCAGAATGATATATTACAAAACAAGCTATGTATGCTAGTTTTGATAAAAATACAACATAAAATATATAATCAATGTATTTAAAGAAATTACAAAACATTTTTGTTTTGAAAAGTATGAATGTTTCCTGAAAATGTACATAACAATTTATATTTTTATACAAATATAGCTGTAATAGCTTTAAATAAAAGTAAGCAATTTGAGTTCAATGTGGTATTTAATGAATTATTTAATTTAAAATGAATTATTGGTACTATTTTCATAATGCATTCTTCTTTAAAACGCATAAGGATAGTTTAAACATATAGTGGCCATTGGATTGAAAATATACCACTAAGCAATAATGTTTATAAATTAACGACAAATATGAATTTCCATCTATAACAACGTATATTACGATTTGATTCAAGGATAGCTTTACTGCATCTAACAAAAACAATTGATGTAACAAATAATTTTAACTAAATGTAATGGAAACATAACGGAACAAAATTAGGGAATGCTTATGTGGCTTTAGGTGCCGGGTATGCCACACCATGCACAAAGTAGCTGCAGGTAGGTAGCAGTATGAAGTGGCAAGAAGCTAGTATGATTTCGATTTCTTAAGCCTATACTCCCTGTTACGGACATGCGCATCAGTTGCTTTGACTGGGCCCAATCGACAAAATGTATGGTCCCACAGTAAATGTTGCATAGTACTCACTCACGGAATGTTCCCCGACTTGATATTTTAGCACATGTTTAGGCCGCCGACCAGAGCTAATCACGTTATGGTCGATAGTACTGGGATTATCAAGAACTGCTCCATTCTCATACCACGGAATTAGGAAGTTAAACCGATATGTTCCTGTTGATTGACACATTTTGCTTATTAATTATTTTGAAGATGGTTGCAATTTTATATGTTAGTGATGGAACTAGAATCTGCACATCATGTAGCTGATACGCCCTCCAGATTGTCCTTTGAACAGTGAACATTGCTCTCGTTCAGAGATAAAGGTTAGAAGCCAGCTCTCAAAGACCATCCGGCAAGTTGGCATCAAGCAAAGTTCAAATTTACCAATGATCCTCTGAGTAATGACGAATTTTCTCGTCCACAAGAAGAGGTACAAGGTAATTTCTTATCTATAAACGAAAGCGAATGGGAGGTCATTATGTTACAATATTTCACTTTTCCCCCCTGGAACGAAAAAGTAATGGGAAGTGTGGGATGGATTCTCTGTACTTGAGGAATGGAGTAATATACGTCAAAGCGGTTAATGATAATGGAAATATTAGCAAATAGCAACTTTTTTTCCCTCATTCCCGAGTGTCAAACATTCTAATGCAGATATGGAAATTCCCTTCTGGTAAATATGTTGGCATTAGAATGGCCCTATACAATTTTCTTGAGCGCTTTCACTTGAACAATGCAAGATGTTGAGAGTTGGTACAGAAAATGCTTGGACCGAAGACGAAAACGTCCGGCCTTCTTTCATGTCATAACCTCGCAGCTGCACTGTCACAGCAGTTGATATTTTGGACTCACAGCCACGGATTTCAAACAATAACAGATATATTCTAGTAGTAAGCGAATATTTCATAAAATGGTTAGCTTACACAATTTTTACCAGGAGTTTAGGTCCATTAGTGAAGAAGAATTCGAGAGTCAGTGAATCTGTTGAAATCAGTAGATTTTGAAATCGAGTATTATTGCCAATGAGGAAAAAAATGTTAATAAAACGTTGTCTTAAATTTTAGATATATTTAATTATATATTATTATCAAATTAGGGATTTAAGGTACAATTTACTTTGGATTAAGTTATGGTAGAATAAAACATATTTTAATTGACCACTTTAGGCAACTAAATCAACAACCGATCCTTTGCGACTATTATAATTTATATCTAACTCTGCCTCTCTTGTGACGTTAAGAATCTGTTTTTACTCTGAAGTTTTGAACTTCAAAGTAAGTTTGTAACTTGATTATGATGTTAAGTAAATCCCTAGTGTTATTCCCTTTAAGAATATCGATTTTTGGAAAGTTCTCTTGATATCTGTGTCGGCAAACACTTTCTAATTTGAAAGTATTCTTTTATTGGCAGTGGAAAAAATACATATACCCATATATAAGTAAATGTTAGTAATTCCCAATCCTAAGAATATAAATTTATTTTCTGAAATAATAAGTTTTGATTCTTATGTAATTAATTTTGCATCAAACTCCATGAATAATTTTGGATTTTTCATTTATTTACACTTAATTCATTTGTCCTTCTCTTATACAATGACCATTGCATAAGAGATGTAATAATAGGATGTAATATAGGATGAAATAATAAGATATAATAATAGGATGGAATTTAGATGGAATAATTGTATAAAATATGTATCACCATTGGTTAAATTTCACTAAATGTGCATGAAATTATTCAATGTATAATAAATATGATACGTACAAATAAGCTTTCAGACATTTATATATTTTTGTTTCACTATTTACCTAAAAATATTAAAACAAATAGCACCTTTGAAAAAAAAAAGATTTTAACGTAAGCGGATACCTTGATATCTGACTTGACTGTAACGACTTTACGTAAAACAGCACCACATTTTGGAAATCGATTCTTTTATACAAAATGATGGTTGCTATTGATTTTCAAGATAATCGGTTGAAGAAACGGACACAAGAAAATACAACGATCGCAGTTAATGGGCTTAGATAAACTGCAAAAAGAAAGTGTTGAATTTGTCATTTATAGATAAGAAATATTGGTGAAAAATATCCATTTATTTTTTTTACGTTTGCAAGTATCATAATTCAGTTTTAGATCTACCGCATGGTTCATTTGTTCAGTCGTTAACCTTTATCAGGTCTTTTACTGAATCCAATCAGCTTCAAACTCATTAACAATAATTGTGTACAGATTCCTTAATACATTTTTCGATTTAGTCAAATTAATGCTTGTTTATTGTTTATTAAGATTAAAAAGTGATAAGAAGCTAAGAAATATATATAAAATGTAATATCATAATATCAAGAATACATGGATGCTCGTCCACTGCGCCCCCCATAGCTGAGAGTATGCCTAACATAATTATTACATTCCATTTCTTTAGCTAATTTTTAATTAAAACAATTTAGTTTTAAAGGAATATATGTCCTTAGTAGGAACAATATGTTTTCACCTCGATTACATTTTATTTATAATGTTGTGAAGTGTTACATTCCCTGATTGGCGGTTCCGGTCCCGCTTCTGACACCAGTTTGTTACGAACGTATCATCTAGAATCGTGGGTGTTCATGCAGGATTCAAAAACGAGTTCAAGTTTCTTGACAACAGAATGTTGACGAAAAATTATTTCATAAAACAGCCGATTCTATTCTCAAAACATTGACTACAATAACAATTCAATATAGCTCGTGACATGTACATTCGTCAACTCCACTGCAACGGAGAGATGAGTCATTTTATAACCTCTGTAAAGATTTCTGAAAATCTATATATCTCAAAGAATAATCGTTCCATATCTCAAAGAATAATCGTTTCATATCTCAAAGAATAATCTCTATATCTCAAAGAATAATCGAGAGGCTTCTGGAGGATTCGGGAAGTCGCCAAATGCCGCCAAATTGTCGGTGCATCGACAAACCTGATGACTCTTCTCCGAAGTTCGAAATTCTGGCAACCATAAAATGACGTCATGGGAAAGCATGCTCGTACCGCTCTCTTTTGGAGAAAACTTCACGATGAAACTAGTTGGTCTGGAAAAAATACAAACGTAGCACGGGAGACGCCAGTCAGGGAATATTATACGTTCGCAACGATAATCGTACTTGTAAGCCGTAAATAGGTCCAAACTTTAATGTTCAAACATGATTATATCAACACAAATGAGCTTTTTCTGTTCAATTTCAATTAGTTCAACTTTTACAGAGATAAAATCCTTATTAGATATTTTGTTTTGTAAAAGATTTCAAATGCCATTCGATTACTCAGTAATCCTCTGAAACATACTCATTATTCTCTGACTTTTGTTCTTCTATCTTAAGAAATAAAGAACTGTGTTCTTGCTGTCATTTTATCTTTCTATTTCTGCAATTACATTTGAAACTTCAAACTTATAGAAGTGTTATGTTCTAAGATTGTGTTATTTAATATGGAGTATTCATTGTTTTCCTTTAATACACTAAAATGCGATTCCTTATATAATAAAAACATATCCAGTTTCTTGTTGATGAAGTTTTAGATTACGAACGATACGGTAATAAATAATACTGATGAAATCTTTAAAATTAATTTGAAAAAAATATGGAATTTTAATTTGTTTTTAATAAAACAAATACTGTTTTGTGCTGTTTCATAAAATATCATCATTTGTAATTTTATGTTTTATAACCTGCATTGTTATACGAAACATTTTATAGGTAAAGTTGGTATATAATTTCAAAATATCTGTAGAATAAATACAAAACTGGTGTTTAACTTAAATATAAAATAATATTCACTTGCACTTTTGCTCATTTGCGAAGTATCTTACAGTTAATTCTAGTTTTTAAGCCTTTATGTTGATATTTGTGTTTAACACAATATAAGTTAAACAGTGCATAGCATATCCAAAGTTAAAAGGAAATTTATAAGCACTGATTATATATATATATCGTTTCAAAATAACCGATAAAAATGAAAATTCCCACGTATGTGTTGTAAATTTATATTGTACAAATTTACAATTACTTGGGATATAAAAAGTGAGCTCGGAGTGAGCTCAGAAGGAGCGCACGAGTTCAGAGTGACAGAAAAAGAGGCAGATCTGGCACGACGAGTGTAAACAGATCGAACCGGAGGGACCACAACAAGAGATTTTAAACGAGAAGTGGCCTTAGACGCCGTAGCACGAGAACTAAATCCGAGAGGCCGAAGAGGTTCAGACACAGCAGGTTTAGGCGGAAGAAAGGAAGAAACCCCAGAAGGACGGACAGGAGGAGGTAGACACTCCAGAGGAGGCAAAGCATTTTTCATAAAGTTAGGAAACCTAACCTCTCCACCAACATGAGAAAAACCCGTAATAACATCAGCCAGAGTATTACCATGGACATCCTCATGCAAAACGGAAGAGGAGTCAGAAAGGGAATCACCGGGGGGCAAGAAGCAAGCAAGAACGTCTTGCGGATAAACAACCAGGTCCACAGCATCACAATCGTGTCCAGAGGTTGAAGGTGCACCTGCAGGGGTACATTGCATATAGTTTCATGTTCACAAATCACCCTTACACACATTTTACAGTATACGATATATTTAAGTGTAAGCCAGAAGATTCTCAAAACCACATAGATAAGTGCATTGATGTTGATAAAAATATGAATGTGTGTATGTATTTTCAGTCATCTTTGTTTATACAGCATAAATCATCTAAATTTTGGATTTTTTCCGTACTTCTATTCTTGATGATCTTTCATCCATCGATGTAAATATAGATTATTATTCTGCTAATTTATTCTATTGTAGTATCAAGATATAACGAGACCATTTATTATTCCTGTCAAAAATATCTGAAAACTATTACTATCACATTATTTACTATTACAATGTGTGAGAGGAATGATAAATTATCATTTCACACAAATTACATATTTACTCCATTGCAATAACTATACAAATACAGTTCGTAAAAGAAACGAAACATAAACATTCCAATGAGAAATGTCATTATCAAATACTCCTAGGGAATCAATGTTTATCTATGTGATTCACTTGCGGCAAAATTTCAATGTATATTACATTTTTTCGTAATTTTTATCTTTCATCGTTTATAAAGATACTACTACCGACGTTATCATGTTTTTTTATTGATATATGCTTTGCTGGATACATTCAGATAATTAGTTTATAAACTGACAAATATATCCTATTTATTTTGGTACACTTAATGCATTTATTCATTTTTTTAGACATTATATAAAATAACAAGAATGAAATAGTGCATTTAAACATGTCATTTGGAAAAAATTTGCGGATAATTATAAATTTTATTGCTAATGAAATGAAGAAAAAATATTCGTTTATAATGTATTGTATATAATTTGTTTTTGAAGTCATCTCAATTTTCTGTCAGAATTGCTAGAACATATGCATCGTGGACAAAATATCATATATTTATATTCTGCCTTGATGAAAATGCATTGATAAATTTTCATTCTACAGAAATTGCACATTTCTAATGGTGTTACATATTAAAAAATCTGATGCGGGCAGCATATGACGTTCCTTATATAACGCAATGAATTTACTACTTTTACAGTTAAAAAAATGTTATTCTTATAATAGATACTTAAGTTATTTCCAAGATATTGAATTTTCTTCATGAATTTTCGTCATTTTCATTGATGTAGCGACATTTTTATCAAATTGGCGAGATTTTCGTTAATTTGTCAACATTTTAAAAAGTCGCCAAGTTGGCGACATTCCGCCAAATCCGTCACCAAAATCTCGCCAAGCGTTATGAACGGAAAAATAAGTCATTATTATAGCAGATGACTAAATGACTAGTGGCGTTCAATTACAAAAGCATTACTCAATGTATCTTTTCTCGTGAATGAAACGAGTTAGATCCATGACAATGGTATCACCCAATGTATCGCACGATATTACATATGAAAAGTGAACATGTTCTCTTAAGAGTTAATATTTTTTTATTTTACTTGATTTTTTGATAAATTCATTTGAAAAATGTGCAATATCTCAAGAATGGTTAGTGCTAGCGTCCTACAGTTTGTGTCTATCGTTTTTAAGGGAAAATTACATAAGAAATGTCTATTTTCGTAACTTTATTAAAGATTTTGATTTTTTGATGATTTTTTCAAAATTTCACTCAAAAATTTAGGGGGTTCTGAACATTCGATTGCATTTAAAAACAATAGGCTTTCAGTATTCATGGATTGTGGTTTTTGTATCAAATTTCATTCGAATTGTTCCATTCGTTCGTGAGATATAGTCTCCACATACTCTCTGACACACACACACACACACAGACATCACCTCAAAAATATTTGATTCGTGATCAGGGGAGCTTGAAACGTGCTCTCCCGTCGAAAACTCGAATTCGAATTTTCGACCACGTCACAATACTTTCCTTCCGTGTTCATGCGGAGTACGATCACGTTAAACATGTGGGTCCGTAAGTCCTTCCGAGAGGTTGGTGGTAGGGGAAGGAGGGTACGGTCCCTGTGGATGCCTCCCCCACTGGGTTCCGGTCTAAATTGGGTGGCACTTCCCGGCCGTCCATACAGTTACCTTACACCTTTCTGGTAGGTCGGACGGTCTGGGTCTCAACAACAACAACAACAACAATACTTTCCTTATACATTATGTATATAAGGAAGGTAAAAACGTCAGAAAATATTTGCAGATAGATGAATTGGGCCTTAATCTCGAATTGAAATTAAGACGAAAGTAGGTTTATAGTATCGCTTAAAAGTCAAATATCGCATATAATTCTCTAGACAACTAGATCAGATGCTCAACTCCTATGCACTTAAATAAAACATTCAAAGGTCAATTTTTACTTTCCTTATATACATAATGTCTAAGGTATTGTGACGGGGTCAAAAATTCGAATTCGAGTTTTCGACGAGAGAGCACGTTTCAAACATCCCTGATTACAAATCAAACATTTTTGAAGTGATGTCTGTGTGTGTGTGTGTGTCTGTGTGTGTGTGTCTGTGTGTGTGTGTGTGTGTGTGTGTGTGTGTGTGTGTGTGTCAGTGAGTCTGTG
The DNA here is from genome assembly GCA_951213105.1 of Amaurobius ferox. Classification (NCBI taxonomy): domain Eukaryota; kingdom Metazoa; phylum Arthropoda; class Arachnida; order Araneae; family Amaurobiidae; genus Amaurobius; species Amaurobius ferox. Next base: position 142,362,384 of record OX578134.1, read on the forward strand.
GAGACGATTACTCACGAACGAATGGACCGAATTGAACAAAATTTGGTACACAAATCACAATCTATAAACACTGGAAGCCTATTGTTTTTATACGCAATCGAATGTTCAGAACCCCCCTAAATTTTCGAATGAAATTTAAAAAAGAAATCGTCAAAAATTCAAAACCGCTAATAAAGTTACGTAAATAGACATTTCTTATGTAATTTTTCATTAGAAAACGATTGACGTAAATTTTAGAACGGTAACATGAACCGTTCTCGAGATATTGTACATTTTTCAAAAAATATCAAAAAGTCATATAAAATTAAAAAACAATATATATCCTATTGAGAAACATGTTCACTTTTCATATGTAATACCATGCGATAATTTGGGTGACATCATTCTCGTGGATCTAGCTCGTCCCATTCATGAAAAAATATACTTTAAGTAATACTTTTGTATATGAACGCCAATAGTCATTTATCTGCTGTAAGAATATCTTATTTCTTCGTCCATAACGCTTGGCGAGATTTTGGCGACAAATTTGGCGGAATGTCGCCAACTTGGCGACTTTTTGAAATGTTGACAAATAACCGAAAATCTCGCCAAATGGATAAAAATGACGCTATATCAATGAAAGTGACAATTAATTGTCGAAAATTCAATATCTTGGAAAGAATATTAGTATCTACTATAAGGAAAACCTATTTTTTTACTGTAAAAGTAGTAAATTCATTACATTATATAAGGAAAGTCGTGTGTTGCCCACATCAGATTTTTTAGTTTATATTAAATAATTGGTCGAACTTCATGTTATGTATTTGCGTTAAAAGTATAGTGCCGTTCAGAAATGAAGCACGCGATGCAACTTCTCAAATAGAGACGATTTCCTAATTTTATTGAGTGAAGCCTAGTGTTGTCGTCGATGGAAATATGTAAATACCAAATGATGTATACAATAGCGAGTTGTTCCTCAAACAATATGAATATTAGGTGTGTGTGTTTGGGGGTGGGGCGAATTGCTTCCGCTATGTGTTCCAATGCTCAAAGAAAATTTATACAAGAGCATTAGAGTTGATTTCGGATTATATTAGTTTTGCAAGGGCGAGATAACCCAGTATTTAAGGCATTTGGATTGCTCTCGGGGGACTCGAGTTCGATTCCCGGATCTACCTAAAATATCCCCGTGTAAATTCTGAGTACTGGCATGTTAAAAATGTGGGTCTGAAAGTCTGTCTGACAGGTCAGTGTGTCCTTACCTTTGAAATGACCTTCAAAAATAATTTTTTTCCGTCTACTTTCTCCGACAACTTTCCAAGATCTGAAAATGCTTTCCTACAGCAATGTCTGAGTCGGCTGGCCGTATGAATGATACGTCGGTAGAGTGTTAATGTGGAGGGAGGTTACATTCGATATTAAAGCTTGTTTGATTGGTTTGTATAACATACAAAACATGCTTAGATTCGTCACAGTTCACAGTCAATCCCAGTTGCTCGGCGCGGGATGGTGGCGTCGTTCTGCTGGCGGTATAGCTGGATTGTATGTTTGCTGGGGCAGGATTACTGCCGTGAGGATAGGTCATCTGTTCCGTATACCTTTTGGTGGAACGGGTGTTGTTATGCTTATCCTCCGAAGCCGCGAAAAGCGGTTGTACCAGTCTCACATGAGCGTAACATTTCTACCTCACTGACTGGATGCACAGTCTAACCGTTGAGAAAGTGGAGCGTCTCCACTTACGCTAAATATAGCGAAATCATTCTGGTCACGGAAAAAAACGCTAGAACTGGAATAACGGAAAAAAAACTGGGATACTGGAATAACGGAAAAAACTCTGATCGTGACAAGTGCTATGTGAATATCAGCACGCTCCATTATTTTTCAATATGTTCTCTGATGTTCACATGTACAAGAGGGTGTTAGTATACGGCATAATAGGCGCCGACTTCGGGGGGGCAGAGGGGCATGAGCCCCGCTGAACTTTTCCAGAGGGGACTTTGCCTCCTCTGGAAAATTTTAAGACGCTTTTTCTAACTTCATATTTTACTAAATACCAAAAATTAAATTTTTTAAACAGAAAAATAATTGAAAGAAAATCCTATCGACGTAAATGTCACATTTCAGTTCGGTCTTGTTCATATCTTCCTTACCCTAGCTCCCTAAACGATTTTGCACACAAACCAAGCTCATCTTTAGTCTCAGGAAACATGTTTGCGCTAATGCCAAAACACCTGGTTACCAGAACTTTTTCGACTGACCACCTAATTCAAAGAGAAATGGAATATTTATAGCCATGTTTTTGGCATTTACAAAAAATAGCTGTTTCCCTCCAGTAATAACTATAAATGATTACCACGAAGTAGAGATGACTTATTTTGTCTACCTAAAGAGATCTTATCTGTAATGACTCCTGGATTTTATATACCGGTTCTGTCTTTACAGGTGGTATCCATTCCGTTTGAAGTTGCAAACCCCGTGGGTATCTTTATTCCTGGTGAGCACCGGACGTTTGGCACAGCACCATAGGTAAGCAAGGACCAGAGGGAGCTAAGCCCCCCCCCCCCACACACACACTATGTATACTCAGCCCACCCCCCTGATAAAAATATTAAAGTTTCAGTTGTGATAAGAAATGTCAACCAACATGTCATCCAAATTTTGCATCAAAATATTATTTATGAGATTTTTTTTTAAATTGCTTTGTTTTAAAGTTTTTTTAATTTAGCTGAATGTGTGGTTATAGTCATGATCAATTTATTTACATATTTAATTTAAAAATATTTAAATATTAAGACAATAGTATTTGGATACTTTTATATTATTGCTGGGTTCATTGTTTTAATTTATTGTGTCAAAATCAACTAATAGGTAGTTAAGAATTGATATTAAGCGTTAACGTGTATTAACTTTCAGATTTTTTTTATTAATTAACAGCTTTGCTACTAGTTAATTCTTATATTAAAATCCATTGTAATTATTATATATTATAATATTGATGCATAGTAACTATATGGATTTTCTTAATCAACTCTTAGCTTACAAATATAAATAGGCTTAAAAATATTTATCGTACAATAAATAAAACTGCTGATATCTTTTTTTCGACCCAGCACGTGCGACCTACCCGAAGGTATAAGATATCTGTTTAGACCTCCGAGACAATGCCATTTAATTTGGACTTGAACCCAGTGGGGGCGAAATCCATAGGGACCGACCCTCCTTCCTTTGCTACCAACCGCTCGGAAGGACATTCAAATCCACAAATTCAACGTGCTCGTACACGGAGACAGTTTAAGCAAAGCCGGAAATTGAACTCGAGTCCTCCGAGTACAATTCCCGTGACTTAACCACTCGGTTATTTGACTCCAAAACTGCTGCTTGTAAGACAATAACTTACAAAACTTCCTTGAGGAAAGCATATATATGTCAGTTAGGTGACTACAGTTGCTGCGATGGCATTATATAATCCCCCTTTTTCATGCCAAAATAAAAGCATGCGCTCTTAACAACCACTACTGCCGTTCGTTGGGCAGTTCGTTCCTGGCGGTTGTTAAGGGCGCATATTGTTCTATTGTTCTTTTGGCCTGAAGTAGGGGCTTAAAATGACCTCGAACCAATTGTAGTCACTTAACTGACATATGCTTGCTTTCTTCAAGGCGGCCTTGTAAGTTGTTATTTCTTTATCGACTTTGTGAATCTTTTATATAACTTTATCGGATTGCGTCTCCCCTGAGATTTTGAAAACTCGGTGCCTATGTACGGCATTGCTGCAATGTGTGCTTTGATCGCGACATGTGTTATGGGAATGCCAACAACAGCGATTTCTTTGATTCATGATCAGATCAATCCGCGTGTTACTACTTGATGCTGCTTTTCCTAACTGTTGCCTATAAACTGGAGTAATAGGAAGAGAAGCATTTCCACGTGCTACTGATCTAGGTTGGTAATAGAGGTATTTTTGAATAGTTTGGAGGGAAGGTGAAATAGTTGTATAATTTCGCAGACAAACAGTATCGGACAGATTTCAAAATCGTTAAATATAATATATACATTACACTAAGTGGTGTTTTACATTAATACCCTTCTATATGCTGTCCATCGATAGTTATTTATCACAGCGTTTTTGTTTACAATGGGAAACAAGCTCCAAAAATTGTAATTTTCCGTATCGAAATATGAATTTTTACATCATAACTTTTCCCACAACATTATATATGTTTTATATTATATGACGTAAAATTATAGTTAAAATCATTATGTTTGATATAATCTTACATAAAGAGGAATTATAATTATTATCGCAATGATACTCCATGCTTTTAAACCCATAAAATGATCTTCTGGCGAATATAGCCCAATAAATGTAATTATCAGATACGAGACAACAATCTTCAAAATTATGTATGTATATTTAATCAACTATAGATAGTGTAAGCATTCAATTATGAAACGCGTAATGAAATATAAGTTCACTCAGTGTGGCATTTAGCAATATATATATATATATATATATATATATATATATATATATATATATATATATAAATAATATTTATGAAAAAACGCTTTGATATTCTTGCTAACTATGAAGTGGCAATTAATATAAATTTCGTTTACAATTTTGTTGAAAACTATATGACTAATATATTGTTATAATTAACACGTTTACTAAGGAAACTACATGATTAATATTGATTATATTCGCTTATCTGATTGTTGTTTTTGACTTCATATCATGCATATAGTGCAAAGCATGTTTATTGTGACCAGTTTTTTATTAGTTAAATTTCACGAAAAGTTATAAAACGACTAAGAAATATAAAACATCTTTGCAATGGAGTAGAATGAAGCTTTCCTTAATACAAAATAACACAAAAATAACAATATTATCCAGTATTCACACATGCCCAATGAAATGAGGTAAGTGTGAGTTGAATTGCAGGAACTCACTCCTTATATATACATTGTCTTCTAAAAATTAAGTTATAACCTGTTTTTTATGATTATTTTGTGATTATTTGGATGATATATACGTTATACAATTATCCATTGTATTTTTGTATTATTTTTACATAATGCATAATTTAAAAAATAATAAACATGTTTTATGGGAAAAGTCTATTTAAAAAAATTAATAAATTAAAACATTTTGCAAAAAAAAAAATGAAAAAATGTGTTTTAATAAGAAATATGTCCTTCTTTAGATATAATGTATTCTTGTCATCGCATTGCTGCAGTGACAATCAAGTGGGTTATACCTGAATTGAAGCAAATACCATACACGAAGCAATCATTGTTTCACCTCATGTAACAACTTAGTAGTATTTAGTAGTGGCAATCAGCAATACTTAGTAGTATTTAGTAGTGGCAATCAGCAATACTTAGTAATATTTAGTAGTGAAAATCAGCAATACTTAGTAGTATTTAGTTGTGGCAACAAGTAGCCACCTGTCTACCAAAGTAGATTAAAATGTGCTCTGTAGGATTCAAGTCAAGGGGTGGAGCTGGCCAGTCTATTCGTTTAATAATTCAACATCAAGATATCTGTCGAAATGCTTGGCTTGGTGAGATCAGGCGTTACCGTTAATTTGTATGAAATCATCATCAATTGCACCGGTCTTACATAGAGATCAAGGATTTTGTATCGATATCTGTGAGCAGTCCCTACATAGAAAAAGATCGGGGTGATCATCCAGAGGGATCGCAACCCAAACCATAACGGTGTCTTTGAATAAAGTGGATCAGTCACATCTCAGGATTTATTCTCTCCGGTTCAGTGACCAAGTGAATCACTTTCCAAAACAAACTTGGAGTTGACTGTGAAAATTACAGGCATCCATTATTGTGTGTCCAGGCCAGGTGATGTTCTCTTTTGCAGAACAAAATCGGGTACACCTCGGCAATCGATTAAGAGGAACACACACAACTGATATTTTTGCATAGATCTCTTGATTATGAATGTGTCGATGTGCAATGAGATGGGTATTCCTTGTTCTTTCGGATAAAAGAGTCTGACAGCAATCGTCAGCTGAGGATATACCACGTAGCCGACCTGGAACGTGTTCCTTGAAACTGAATTTTTGAATTTCAACTAACCCCAAAGTCTTTGAATCACACTGCTAGTAATTTCAGGCTATCTGGCAGTATCAGCTTTTAATAAGCCCATTTATATCCACCCGATAGCCTTTTACTTTAACGAATCGGGTAAGCGATTTCTCTTTGACACAGCCGAAAATATCTTAGCACCAAAAATGCAAGATCAATTAACATTAATTAGAAAAATAAGGGAATACCAGTGTCACACCTAGAGTTACCTGTGTATTTGAAATAAAGACCCAATTATTTTATAAAAGAGTTAGGTATAATTTTTTCATTTTAGCTTATTAACGTGCCACGTTCTTGCATAGATCCCTTGATTATGAAGATGTCGGTGTGTAATGAGATAGGGATTATTTGTTCTTCGGGATAAATGATTCTGACAGCAATCGTTAGCTGAGGATATACCGCGTAGCCGACCTGGAACATGTCCCATGAAACTGAATTTATGGATTCGAACAAACCTCAAAGTCCTTGAACCACACTGCTAGTAATTTTAGGCTATCTGGCAGTATCAGCTTGTAATAAGCCCATTTATAGCCACCCGATAGCCTTTTACTTTAACGAATCGGGTAAGCGATTTCTCTTTGACCTGGAACATGTTCCGTGAAACTGAATTTTTGGATTCGAACAAACCCCAAAGTCCTTGAACCACACTGCTAGTAATTTTAGGCTATCTGGCAGTATCAGCTTGTAATAAGCCCATTTATAGCCACCCGATAGCCTTTTACTTTAACGAATCGGGTAAGCGATTTCTCTTTGACCTGGAACATGTTCCGTGAAACTGAATTTTTGGATTCGAACAAACCCCAAAGTCCTTGAACCACACTGCTATTAATTTTAGGCTATCTGGCAGTATCAGCTTGTAATAAGCCCATTTATAGCCACCCGATAGCCTTTTACTTTAACGAATCGGGTAAGCGATTTCTCTTTGACACAACTAAACATATCTTAGCATCAAAAATGCAAAATCAGTTAACATTATTAGAAAAATATGGGAATACCAGTGTCACATCTAAAGTTACCTGTGGTTTTGAAATAAAGACCCAATTATTTTATAAAAGTTTTAGATATAATTTATCCATTTTAACTTATTAACGTGTCATTATGGCATAAACTCTCATTTATATATATATATATATATATATATATATATATATAGATTTATATATCCATGCAACATAAATAATTAATTACAATAATGGATTTTGTTCGGGAAAACTGAAAAACATAGAAATTTAACCATCTAACTAATTATTATAAATCGAAAACAATCTTTGCACATTCTTTTTTTTTTATCTACATTTCTACATGTCATTAATTTCTGAATGCGTATTCTTTTAATCAAATAACGAGATAGACCTGTTAAATGTTCTATTTCTGCTTAAGACGGTATATTTAATTAAAGATTGGGAAATTAGGTTCATTTTATTAATTAAAAAAAATTATTATGTCTTCACTTTAAAACCTTGGATAAAAAAATACTTTATTTCTTTTACCTCTGCTATTTCATTACAAATTATATAAAATAATATATTACTGACAAACTGAATTCGATTCGAATGTATTACAGCTGGTAACGAGCAGATAATATTCAACAAATGAATTTCCTTGTTATTTTTTTCTTCGGCACTATAATTACTCTTTGAAATTATCAAGTGACTATCATGCGATATAACGAAAAAAAAAATACTTTGTTATATGTCTACCAACTGTATAAATGCCCCTTGTATTTAAAAATAAAATCTTGAAACCAGTCTAGTAGATTTCGAAAATATGTTGAAGATATATTCTAGAGTCATAATTCAAATGTTAATTTAATACCTCAATGACGCGATTCGTTTGAGCATATCTGTATTTCGAGTATTTTCAATGTAAAATAAAATAAAATAAATAGAAAATATCTTCCAAGAACACGCTTGGAACAGATTTAAATGTAAAAATTGTGATAATTTGAATTTGAACACTTTCTCGATAATTAAAAATATTGATCAAATTTGCATGTCGAGACCTTTGTTTAAAAAAAGCCAAATATGTATATAGGCTAAGATTCCATGAACTCAGAGGAGGCAAAAGCGTATTGAGTCACTGTTTTAGAAATTACTACTTTTTCTTATTAATAATGTTATGAAAATAATGTTATGAAAATTTATAAATTCGAAAAAATCAAAGATAGGCACACACATACGGACATCTTTTCAAAAGTGCTTGAAATGAATCCAGGAAATATTAAAACCTATAGTGGTCAAAATCTTGAATTAAAAAATTTTCAGCATACAATACCTTTTTTAAATAAGTTAATAAAATAGAAAATAAAGATCCGGAATTTGAATTTTATATGTTACCATATTTTTGTCGCATTTATTTTTAAGTGATCTTACTATTTATTTCGCATCAGTGAACAGTTGCATAGACCCTGACAAAAAAAATTCTTTTCTAAAAGAAGTATCTAAAACAACTGTGTACAAATACATATATTAATGTATTAATAAAAAGTTACTTGATAATTCAACTATATTATATTGGGAATTATTTTGCAGAAATAAATAGAAAAGTTGTCTCTTAATTTTTTATTATTTTATTGTACAAATAAATGAATGATTATTGGATTACACGCATTGATTAGTTTGACATACCTAATTCTAGATTAAAACTAACCACGTCGTAACATCTAAAATATATTTATTAAAAATCTGATGTGAGCAGCACATGACTTTCCCTGCAGACTTATATTAACGTTCTCTTTATTTTAATTAAATTTATTTCACTTTTAATTCAAAATTCAATTTTCCTTCTCATTCGGTAACCGGGCTTATTTTCAAAGGTGGCGTAGGGAAAGTACGAGAAACTAAAATATCTCGAGAACGGTTAGTCCTAGTGTAATGGGTTTGGCCTTATTCTTTTCGTCGTTAAAAATTACTTATAAAATCAGCATTTAATGGATATATTTGAGTATACCCAGTTCTTTAGTTTAGATTTGGACGATTTTAGCGGGCTATTTTGCAAAAAAAGGCAGGTAATTTTTTTTCGAATCGTGCCAAAATCTAATCAACATCAGGATAACCCACAAGTGACTCATCTACCGAATTTTGTGAAATTCGGTTTATTAGTTTTTCAGTTAGAGTGGATACAAGCTTTTGCGGGCCATTTCGCAAAAAAAGGCGGGTTCTTTTATTCCGAATCGTACCCAAAACTAATCAGCACCAGACTCACTCGCAAGTAACTTACCTACCAAATTTTGTGAAATTCGGTCCATTAGTTTTTTAGTTAGAGTGGATACAAAATCTGCACAGACAGACAGACACACAGATACACACACAGACGTCACGATGAAAATGGTTTTTTCGTGTTCTAGAGGTCTCGAAACGTGTAGATCCGTCGAAAACTCGAGTTGCGATTTTCGGCATGATTCCAATACCTTCCCTATACATTACCATGTATTGCAGGGAAAGTAAAAAAGGATTTTTTCTTAATTATTAGGATTTTCTTAAAAGGATGTGTGGGAAGTTCGCAATCATAGTAATGTCGTACGTAAATAACGTAAGAACGTAACGTAATGATTTGAAAATTTGGCATAAAAAAAACATTCCACTCGATGGAACTTTGCACTAATTTTCCTCTCTTTGCGTATTTTGGTAGCCGCAAACGAGTCCGTAAATTGCCGTTACGACGTTACGTATGGACATGAAAATTAAATAAATGAAAATGTTTCCTGAGATGAAATGGTTTGTTAAATTTCAGCTCTCTTTTAGCCATTGGAACAAGCCTATTTAGATAAAATATAGTTAAAAAAATAAGTTGAAATAAAGTGTAAATATTTTCTTTGTCCTAGAACTATAAAAATGAGCGGTAATAAGAATAATAGCTATTATTTCTATGAAATGCTAATTATATATGCACATCTATACATAAAATGATACATGCATTCTTTATAAATTCTACATACTCACTAATATCAAAAAATCTGATGTGGGCAGCACATGACTTTCCTTATATAATGGAATGAAATTACTACTTTTACAGCAAAAAAATAGGCTATTCTTATAGTAGATATTCATATTATTTCCAAGATATTAAATTTACGTTAATTAGTCGTCACTTTCATCAATTTGGCGATATTTTCGTTATTTTGGCAACATTTAAAAAATACATTCCGCCAAATTCATCGCCAAAATCTCGCCAAGCGTTATGAACGGAGAAATGTGTTATTCTTAATTCAGTTAAATGGCTATTGTTATCTTTTCTTATGAATGGAACGAGCTAGATCTACGAGAATAATTTCACCAAATGTATCATTTCACCATGATATTTCATATGAAAAGTTAACATGTTTCTCAACAGTTAATATATATATTTTTAATTTATGGGATTTTTTTATAAATTTATTTGAAAAATGTGCAATATCTCGAGACCAGTTCATGCTAGCGTTCTAAAGTTTATGTCAATCGTTTTCTAAGGAAAAATTACATAAGTAATGTCTATTTGCGTAACTTTATTAAAGGTTTTGATTTTTTTGATTAATTTTTCAAAATTTCACTCGACAATTTAGGGGGTTCTGAACATTCGCTTGCTTTTAAAAACAGTAGACTTCCAGTATTCAAAGATTGTGATTCTTGTACCAAATTTCATTCGAATCGCCCCATTCATTCGTGAGATATCATCTCCACAGGCTCACTGACACACACACACTTTCACACATACACACACACATACACATACACACACAAGCACACACACACATACACAAACACACACACCCACACACACACACACAAACACACACACAAACACGCACACATCACCTCAAAAATGATCGATTCGTGAACAGGGATACTTGAAACGTGCTTTCCCGTCGAAAACTCGAATTCGAATTTTCGAACCCGTCACAATACTTTCCTTATACAATATGTATATAAGGAAAGTAATGAGGAATTCTAAGTAGCATAACAGCAATATCATATGAGCAATTTTAAGATTTTTTCAATATGCAAGACATCCAAGGAACTAGAAACTTATGAAACTAGAATATGTGTCTATATCCACAAGGTAGTAAAGAATAAGCATATCAAATTCGAACTAAAATTCTATAACCTGGATTTCTATACGACACATATGATCAGACAGACGTATTTAAAATTTTATAAAAATATATATCAACACAAACTGGCCTCTGCTGCGTATATAAATGTAATTAAATTTTACTAACAGAACACAGCTGCTGCATTTTTCTTTCTGCAGATTTCAAATGCCATTCAATTACCCACTAATCTTTTAGAACATACTTATTACCCATCGACTTCTGTTCTATCAAGAAGAATAAAGACAGGTTCTCTTGTTGTCCTTAAATCTCTTTTTCTGCAATTACATCTGAAACTTAAAATCGAGTTTAGAAGTATTTTTTGAGTCCGTGTTATTTTAGGCGTACTAATCATTGTTTTTTAATGTAAATGACAATATTGACTGTTTAAAAACAAATGTACAATGTCTGTTGTAAGAAACTTTAGATCGGAAATAAACTAATAATATACAATATATTTGAAATATTTCCCAACTTTAATAAATTATAATGTATAAAACTGGATTAATAATAATTTATGTCATTATATTGCAGTGTGTCGTTTTATAAAGCGATCATTTTTACTTTCCTTATATACATAATATATAAGGAAATTATTGTGACGGGGTCGAAAATTTGAATTCGAGTTTTCGACCGGAGAGCAGGTTTCAAGCATCCCTGATCACGAATCGAACATTTTTGAAGTGATGACTTAAATAATGACTGATGAATTTATCATTAAATTTCAGGAAGCAGGGAAGTTAACTGAAGATTTTCACTTCCGGTTCAAACAATTTCCTTTAAACATCTATTTCTCAGAATTGAATGTAAATGGAGGTTAGTTGATGTCTGATATCTAATCGGCATTAAATTTGAGAGGTGACATGGGGCTTCCCGAAGGATTTTCATTTCTGCTTCTACAACTTGATGGAATTTCCGATTTTTCTAAAAGTTCGTACGACAGAATGAAAAAAGTATGCAAAAGAGAAATATTCTTACTAGTCCAACTTACTAGTTATTAGAAAATGAAAAGAAAACACTCTCTTGGACAGATTCCTTTTATAGATTTTAAGAAAATATGATCAACGTATCAAAAAATTCAAATTGTCTTTATATATTCATAATCTGGATTTATATTCATAATCTACATTCATTTGATTGTAAATTCATATGATTTAACTTGAATGCATTATGATATCCTCGTTCCAAACTCTAGTGAATAACACAACATACCCCAAAGAGAGAAATATTTAAATAGTTTACTCTTGTATATGGAATAATTATTCATAACTTACATTTAATAAGTGTTTTACATTAAATTAAATATATCTTAAATATTATAATTATGGGTTTAAAAAATAAAGTTTGGTTGGTAGAATATATAACTAGTCATTTTTATTATATATATATCTGCTTCATTTAAATAAGAGCTGAATAAAAAATAGCATAATAATCCTTCTGATATTTTAGTACCTTCTAATGACGTGCAGGATCTCAAACCAAGGGAGTTATGACGCTTAAATTTGTTATCCACAAAAAAAAAGAAAAAAAAAACATATGTTTTCGAGTTATTCGAACAATTTTGAACACAACTTCGCAATTCTGAGCATCAAACCCAAAATAAACCAAGACATTTTATCTTAGTATCCTGGTTACTCTTAGTATTTTCCTAATGCTTTACATTATTGATAACTTTTATTATAACGCCATTATGTTATCGTATTAAGATGGCGAAAGAGGAAACGGAGATGTGCTACATTATGCGTACTTACAACTTTGTTATTTTCTTTGATTGCCATAGCTGTAGAAATGCTGCTCGTAAAAATAAGTCAGAACGGAAATTATCTTTTACTACTTGTAATGATAGGATAATATCCAATAATCACTTTTCGGTAAAGATAATGGAATATATTTTGCTTGATAAAATCAGACAAACATTTTTCGATGAAAAAGAATCAATTTTCGTATTAATATATATTTTGTAAATGGTTAGGGGGAAAAATATTTTACCCATCTTTTGTCAACCTTAAGATTCGAAATTTTGCACATAATTGATGCAGTGCTCCATGTCCTGTCAGGATTATGTCTGAAGTAAACATGCCTGAAATCTGAATGAGATAAACCCGAACGGGATTAAATCTGCACGAGACCACTTCATACATGATTCTTAATTATATTCCGACTGTTTCTTCTTTCTAACATATTTTTGCTGTGTTTGGGGCACTCCAATTTTAGTTCTATGCTTCGGATTTGCCGGACTATTTTTCATCCGTCTTTCGTATTAACTCATTCAGGTGTACTCTGAATCCAAGGCTTGATATATATACACTTCTGTCTATTTCATTTGTGTCAATTTCTGTTTATTGACTTTGGGTATAATTATCTGTTTAGCACTGAAGAGGATCCGACGAAATTCGAAAGAGTTGTATGACGCTTTATTTATAATTTTGTGATTAATTACATTGTTAAAGTTTCTTCTTACTGAGACGAAATTCTGGTCCTTTTAAAAAGTTAACTCCTTATTCGTCTACTTCAGATTTTAAATCGCAGCACATACTTTGAATTCGAACTGTATGACTTCTAAAATAAGTTTTAGTAGATAACAAGCTATTCATCGTGCGATTAAACTGAATGCTTACATAAATCATCTGTTGCTTGGTACAACTTTATACGTGACTTTATACGTGACTTTAAACGTGATAACTTTGCTATATCTGATCTACAGTTTTTCTGCTCAAACGAAAAGTAAATACCTTATTTCCCAGCATAAGAATGAAATCACAGATCTTATCCTCAAAAATTATTATTTTTCTTGGCAAAAATTAGGTATTTGAATCCCCGAAAGGGCATAGATGTCTTAGAAGATATATGTTTTTGCTTGTTTTCATACACTAATTTCTTTATTTTAATATATCTGAAATATAAGAATGTCATCCGTATGTCCAGATATACTTTAAATATTTTTGGCTGAATCAGAAATTTATATTGTTCTAGCAATTAGAATACATTAACATAGTGTCACATGAGATTATGGGCAGTACTCTTAATTTCACAAAAATAATTCATTAATCTGTGGACAGTACTCATAACTTCACAAAAATAATTCATTATACTGTGGACAGTACTCTTATTTTTACAAAAATAATTCATTATACAATTCGTTGTGTTTGAATTGCTTAGAAAAAGTAACAGCGCTCCACTTTTGAATAATCCACCATGTCACAGTTTTATAGAACAAAACTAAAATATCATACATTGCTTTTCTAAAATTGAATGACACAATTAATTATCTATTCTTGGTTTAAATTTTAAATTTTGGTTAAATTTCATTTTTAAAAATTGCCATTACGAATATATATGTATTATATTACATATAATATTTTGTAGTATGTTATATAACAATACATATTATTTTAAATATTATACAATTGGAAATATAACGAAAAGCATGAATTGAGATCGACTTGAAAATTTTGTTGATTATTTATTAATTAATGTTCTTTGAAATATAATATTAAAAACAAAGCATTTTACATTAGAAATGATTTATATAATAACTCCCCGAAGCTTAAATTCTTGTTACAGATTCTCGTAAGTTATGTTCGCTTTCATAATCAACATAATGTATCTAAGCTTGGCAAAAATTCAATACCAAGAATTTAATCCAGGTTGAGCAAGATTTGGGGATTTTATTCAAATCATTATCATATTTAAATGAAAAAAAAGCAATAGCTTGAAATATTTGTCATGATATTAATTTGACTAATTACATAATTCTTTAAAATCCGAGTTTCGTTTCAGAAATAAAAACTCAAAATTTATTTTTTCCGAATCTGTTTTTTCCGTTGCCTTTAAAAACTGAATTTTTCCTAAATTAAAAGGGTACAAAATATTAAAAATATGCACATTAAAAATGAAAATAAATCGAATTTTAGAAAGAGTTTGGAAAATAATTTTTAAAATATTTTGTTTTTAATTCAAATATAATTGCCATGTCTACTTTACTTTGTATGATTCATAATTTACTTTACTTTGAACATATAATTTATTTGCACCATTAACTATAAGAGGATTTATTGCTTCTTATCATATTTTTTTTACTAACACATAAATAAAGGTTTTATGCTAGATGTTTTCAATATTTTTATTTCTTTTGATACACTTTAATTATTTTATTTGTTGAAAATATGGTTGTTCTGTTTGTAATGATGACAAATTATTCATCCCTTGGGTTTTGTTGAAGGTTTTATGATTTAATGTATATATTAACATTGATTAAGCAATTTTATTGAATATAAATTAAATATATTTTTATTGAACGGCCCAAATAATTTTATGTAGAGTTTCTAATATTTTTAGATATTTTTCATGCTTAAGGTCATTCATAAATTTAGTTAATCAAAATTAACATTAAAATAAATTTGTCATATATAAAAAAGTTGAAAAATCATGACATGAAATTTAGAGATTAAACTTTTATATTTTATTAATTTTTAATTGATGTAAAACTGTGCTTTAAAAATGTCGAAATAGAAATAGAAATAAATATAACCAATTAAACTATCAAAATTGTTTGTAATAACTTTAGATAATACATAGCAAACACCATTGTATAATACATTTACGCAATTTTCTATGCACAATAATAATTTTCTATTAATAATTTTCTATACACATCATAGTATACATTTTATATACTGGATGTAGAATTTTGTTATTTCAAATGGTGGGTTCAAAATACCACTGAAACTAACAAAAATATAACATGAACAGAAATAAGAAAAAGTTACAGTTACAAGAGAAAGTCTATAGACCACTCATACGGTCCCTTGCTTCCCAGTATCACTAACACTCCAATTTTTGGTGAGAGAGCCGGGCAGTAGAGAAGGTCAGTCCTGTCCATTAGCTTTTAAAGGACATAGATTTTGCAAAAATTGTCATCAAATATAGGAATTCGATTTTTATGTTTTGCAAGGCAATGTCCTGTAGTATGGCGGAATTCCGCTGTAGCTCTCCTCCTGAGCCTCTCTGAAATTGTTTTCCACCACAATTTCTGAGAATTCCTCTATGAAAGTTCTTTTGGTAGGTTATTTTTAAAGGTATTCTTGTTTACCAACTTAATCGGTATTGAAAAGTAATTGCATGGCATTTTAAACAATTGCAAGTTGAACGTTTTACTCCCAGATTTTTCACAAATTTCGAAAATTATCCCTGTAAGTGAGAGGTAATATATCAAAATAATTTTATAGTTCATAAATATTATGTTTTTTATCAAAAATCATTATATTTTAATATTATATTATTTTACAATATTGCAATATAGAATATTTAAAATTATTCTTATAATAAAGGAAACATGAATAATTATATTTTGCATATTTCATTTTTTTTTTCCTTCAAAGGATACATGTAATCAATATCATAGCATTCTAACTGCACAGTGCTTGCCGGAGGGTAAAAGGTCTGTGCCTAAACGTTGACATGCCACGAACTATAGCTATGGGGTACGTATCATCACGTCTTTAGAAGGTTTTTATAAATCGCACAAATGAGTATGTTCACATTTTATTTAAAACCACTAAATAATGCAAATCATAAAACCATTAATTTAACTTTACCAGACTAAGCTATATCGTGTACAAAACATAGCCGCCCAGGCGATGAAGTAGATAGTGTCTTCGTCTGCTGTCTTGTTGGCTCGGGTTCGAATCCCGAATAAGGCATGGATGTTTCTTGAGGATAAAGCCAGTCTTCCGCCTTCTGGGTCCTCGTCAAATGTGAAGCTGCACCCCCTCCGACCTTCCTCAGTGATGTTATCTTGTAATAAACCTTGTTCTCTCGTCTTGTGTCTTTCTTCGCTCTTTCCTGTGTCACTCGTCCTAAATTGGCTCCGCCGAAAAAAGAGGTCATTTAGTCAACAACAAAAACATATCAGTGAATGATCGATACCTCGTTGCAGAGAGTTCGTTCGTAAATATACACACAATAGAGTTCCAAGAGGTTGAAATGCCTGCCAGGCTACCTGCCTGTGGGATCAGCTTGCAGAAGGCCGAAACAAACTAGCTGTAATTCCGGATAAGTAGTTTGTAGTTCGGAATTGTGTAATAATCATAAGTACTCTAAAGAGGATAGATATTTGTATAATTGAGTCTTAGAGCCCATCCGAGATCAATAATTGGACATTGGGAAATTATTCTTTCACCAGAGGTGAGAAAAGCTATTTAAATAGTAATTGAGGTTGAAATGTATTTCATCTCACGTTTCATATAGTAATTGACTCCTGTTTATACTCGTATAACAATACGTTCATACCCTTATAATAATAATACTCGTATCACAATACATTCATACTCGCATAATACGAAATGCAGATAATTCACGGAAAATGATATAATTTATTAAATATCCATCGCTTATAATTGAAAAAAGATGTTATAGCGCATTGCAAGAACGTATTTTTTAATGCAAGTAAAATGTGCAACTCATCTGCTATATCATATATGACCGTTGTTGTGATTCCATTAACTTCAGTAGACGGTACAGACTGCTAGACGATACTTTTCATATTAGTACAAGAAATTGCACACGTTCTTGAGAAGAAGCATCATTGGCTGTGGCTTAAGCGAAGTCCGGTTTAAGCTATATACATCGGTCATTACATTGGTAACAAAATGCTATAGTAAAATGTTAGCAGCTGTAATTCCGGAATAAAAAAAATATTTTTTGTTAGTAGAGATGATATGATAAGCAAAGGATAAAGATAAAATTCGCAGATAATTGTTTCCATATCTTATACCTCGTATGTGTATATTTTGTAAAACGCAATTTCTACCCATCAGTTAAAATAAATTATTGATTTTCCTATCTTGAAATACTTGAATGCAGCAAAACTAGTTTATGACGTTTCGTTTCTGTGTATGCAATTTACCCACACTAAGTATGTGAATCCATCTTTAGCCTTCCTTTTCCATAAGAACTTTTCAAAGAAAAATTATTTGTCCCCAAAATGTAGTTTGCATGTTGCCAAACGTCTGTTGCGTGCAAAATGTGATACAGTTTATTAGAAATCGTGCCCAAAGCCAGATAATCTTCATCTTCGCAATCTTTTATTACGATATTGCGTGACTTTTAAAATATCTGGGACTTGATTTCAACTGAAATAATGAGAATGAAAGAAGTCTAGTGAAGATGTACTTGGTATGTGATTGGCTTGATGTTATGACTTGCTTTAAATGCTTTCGAAGTTTAAAAATAAAAACCCAGAAAAAGTTCTTATATGCATAAAGAACAAGGTGGAATTGTATGCCAACATTTTTTTTTTAAATAAGTATACCAAATTAATATATTTATAAAGAATAATAATGAAATTTAAAATTTTACAACAAACTAAAGATGACAACGACAAGCCATTATGAAATACAAAAATTTATAAAGAATAACATATGACATGGTAAATGAAATAACAAAATATATTACTATTTTTATCATGTTGTAATATTTGTGAACGCAAAAGATAGCAACATTGTATTTTGATCTTACATTGTTAATCAAACATGCATTTTCCATAGGAATTCTGAATACACGGCAGGCAATGAATTTTATTATTGCATTTGTGGTAATAGGTAATTCCTATTATATTTCTTCTCCATATATTTATTTTATTCAGCATTAAAAGCACAAATCCAAGTTAAACATATTTAATATGCCCAAAATATTTTTCCTGTGATAAATACCAATACCTTCTATAATTATAATATTTACTTTTAAACTGAATGCATTTCTCTTAGAACATTACCACACACATGAATCATCAGACATGAGAAACTACCCTTCATAATTATTTGTTATATGAAAATAACTTTTGTAATTGTAAATATTTAAATATGAGAAACATGTGTACTTTTATTGAAATCAAAATTTATTGTATCGAATTTTATTTAGAATTTAAAAACACCGCGTATATTTTGAATTATCATATATTAGACTGAAATGTTCTTAGATTGCAAAATAATATACTTATTTTGTAATTTGATGCTTTGGATATATATAGTTTGTATTATAAAATATACTAAGGTATATATTTAATTAAAACTTCTTATTTTCACGTATTTCATTATTATTCCTTGCCTTCCATTTATGACTATAAGATTTTATTTACAACCCCTTGTACTATTTCGGCAATTATAATTTCGGCATGAAAACGGCTTAAAAGAAGGCGTATTTTGCATTATGATACTACCAGAATATTATTGAAATGATATAAAACTATACTTCTGAAAGTATATAAAATTCCTCACAGTTAATCCAATCAAGCAATTTAAATCCGCATGTGAAATTAACGTTTACAATGTGAAATACGCGTAATATTTATCTTATTTATGCAAGAAGTATTTGAAATCCAAATCCTTAACAAAGATAAAACGTACATAGAACATAAATATTTTTTGAAAGATAGAAATCTTCATGCATATATAATGATTTTTGCTAACGATAAACTAATAACATAATCATTTGGTAAATTTACACGGATTTCTTTCATCGGAAAAGATTTTCAAAAATATTTTTGCATATTTAATTAATTTCCGAAAAAACGAAAGCACTTAATTGAACAATGATAAATGTATGTTATAATGTGCATTGCGCTGAAAAATATCATTGGTAAGATTTAATTTCGGATTGTAAAACGTATTCTTTATTTTTGATTTCACTGAAATTATCAAGATTTATTGTTTAAATCATATTTTTCTTTTTACCCAGATTATTTTTCATTACATAAATTCTGAATAAATTAATATGCTCCTATAATTTTCAATTTTATATTTATTAATATTAATCAGTTATGGTAGGTCTACATGAGTAATATTATATGACGAATGTTTAGAGCAATCATGTCAAAATCTTTTTGGTAGCAAATATTTGCTTTACAAAATAGTTTTATATTTAGGTTGGGAATTACATTTAATTTAAGAGATGAAGATATTATTTGGTTTAGAATAAGAGAATTGTTTTCGATGTTGAAGGAAAAGAAATGAAAAGTACTTCCTTCTGTACAAGGACATGTACTTGATAAAATGAAATGTATTTGGTTTCATTAGAGTAAACACACAATTTATTTCACTTTCTAGACTAATACATATTAAATTGAAAAGCTGTTACGTGGAATGGCATCTTAGAAATGTATTTTGAAAAATAAAACGCTTTAACAAAATTAAAAAAATAATAATGATTCAAAACGTTCTTGACACGTACGCACGCATGCTCATACACATATAATGTCATTAGAGTATATATATTAAACTATTTTAATAATTAAGTCATCAATTATGCCTCATTTCCATTAATTTAGGGTCATTTTCACTAATTTAGCGTCATTTTTGCAATTTTGGCGATATATTCGTCAATCTGGGGCGAAATATAGCCAAACTGGCGGTACTTTGCTAGATTTTTCGCCAAATTCTCCAAATGCATCACCAAGTGTTACAGGCAAATGGAGAGAAGAGCATTCTTTATATGCTAGAAGGAATGCTCATCACATGATGGAAAACAAAATTTACGACAAATTACTTCCCATTTGCGTCATTTACATCAGTTTGCCGAAATTTTTGTCACTTTGGCAACATTTATAATAGTCGCCAAATTGCCGACTTCCCGCTAAATTTCTCGCCAAACGTTACAGACGGAGCAAGAAATGGCTTATTTTTATTCTCTACTCTTTTATGTTCTTTCCAAGATATTGAACTATCAATTAGTCGTCATTTCATTGATTTATCATCGGTTTCGTCAATTTGGCGTATTTCCATCAATTAGGTGACATTTTCGTCAATTCGGCAACTTTTAAAAAGTCAGCAATTTGGAGATATTCTGTCAAATTCATCATCTGAATTTTTCCAAACGTTATTCTTATAATAGGTTATTCTTATAGTAGATACTTATATTATTTCAAAGATATTGAATTTTCAACAAAATTGTCATTTTCATTGATTTAGCGTCATTTTTATCAATTTGGCAAAATTTTTGTTAATTTGCGACATTTTAAAAGTCGCCAATTTAGCGACATTTCACCAAATTCGTCGCCGAGATGTAGCTAAGCATTATGGATTAAGAAATAAGTTATTCTTATATCAGTTAAATGACTATTGACGCTCAAATTCAAAAGTATTACTCAAACTATCTTTTCTCATGAATGGAACGAGCTAGATCCACGAGACTGATGTCACCAAATTTATTGCATGATATTACATAATGAAAGGAAACATATTTCACAATAGTTAATATTTTTTTAATTTATGTGATTTTGTGATAAATGTATTTGAAAAGTGTGGAATATCTCGAGGACAGTTCATGCTAACGTTCTAAAGTTTATGTCAATCGTTTTCTAAGGAAAATTTGTATAAATAATGTCTATTTGCGTAACTTTATTAAAGGTTGTGATTCACAATTTCAAATATTATTTTTTCAAAATCAAAATTTAGGGGGGTTCTGAACATCCGATTGCGTTTAAAAACGATAGGAAAGTAAAAATAGCTACAATAAAAGTGGCAACTCTTTGATATAATACACACGGTCGGTTAGAATTCAGGATGCCTGAAACTCGCTCTTGCGTCGTACCCTCATGTCAATTCATAAGGATGTTTTAATAATTTATTTCATTTTTCACCCACATATTTTAAAATTTATAATTAATTTATAATTCAAAAACATTAATATTTATGGTAAATATTATATTAACTATTATAATATCACTGCTTTCAAAGTTAAGATTAGAAATTCTATGACTTTTTCTCCAGCATAATTACTCTATTAAAACCCTTATTAAATGGTATTTAAGCAATTAAACTTGGATTTTAGTAATAGTTTTAAATATATTATAAATTAATTATGAATGTATGTCAATTTTCATCTAAAACCACTAAAATGTTACTTTTTGCAATATGTTTTATGAAAAAGTAGTATTTAATAAAAAAATAATAAAAAATCCAAAATTCAATTAAATAAAACGATAGTGGATTTATTGCAAATATATATACCATAATCCAAGCCATATGAAATTTTTTGCCATAAAAGTAATCAACCAGTTATTGATTTTATTGCTTACCTCGCTTCTCAATAAGTAGTTTATATTTTATCCTGTCAAATTAATAACAAATGCCACTATTTTAAATAAATGTGATTTGAGAACAATGTACAAAAAAATATTAAATTTTAGACATCTGTGAATGTTGATAGATTTTTCTTTTCAATAGATATACTGTTCCTATAACTTCATCCCTTTTAAGTATTAAACCTATGCTAGTTAAGAAATCAGTAAATCAAAGTTTCACCTTAGAAATTGTGTTTTTCATACATGACTCAAAACTTTCATAGAATAAAATCATTTTTAAGTGTTCCTTTGGGAATAAAGAGATAAAATATATCTCCTATGAGACAAATACCCTTGAGGGTGAAATCATTGAAGTAATCGTTCTATTTTACGGGAAGGGATTTCAGAATACTGTAACTAGAATGCCTCGATTTTTTTATTTTCCCAATTCGTTCTCTGTGGTATAGCACAGTTTAGCTTTAAGGAAGCGTGAAAATGCAACATTTTCTTTATTCATTTTATGTCATTTGTCCAACGAAATATTCAACTCTTTGTATAAATAGCATACCGACTTTATACAATACCCACAAACTAAATTTAAATGTATTTTAAATATTAAGTACTGTTGCTGACTAATGATATTGATTTTATCTATATATGATTCGATACACTATTCTGTGTCGCCCACAACATTTTATGAAATACTGTTAATGTGATATTATAAAAGGCTGAATAATAATTTATATATAAAAAAATATTACATTTTCTAAAATTTTATGGATCACACTTAAATATATGCAAAACAATTATTACTTCTTGCGTTAGTTCCAGCGCCTATTATATTATTGCACCAGAAAAATGTTATTTTATCTTGTAACTATGGGTATCGATTTATAGAGTGATTCAGAACTCCCTGTACAAACATTAATGGAAGATACTTAGCATTAAAGAAAACGTTTTTTGTTATTAAATGTATGTCCGAAGCCGTCAGCATTTGGCACTAGATGGCGCTCTAGGGAGGCGCGGAAATTGGCTATTTTCGCCATCATCATTCGTAACGCGATCTTTGTACCACGTGTAACATGTGGCATGTCATGAGGGCTAAGGTCATAGACATGAATACGGTGTACACCAATGGAAAGAAAGAGGTGCTGTAAAGTTATATTTACTGTTATAACGCAGCTCTTCTCCATTTATATAGTACGTCCCGTACACAAACATGCACTTCCCATATACTTCCTAGACTACTTGACTTATTCGAAGATACAGTATCTGTTTGAATGGCAGGGAAAGCCACATATTACAGTATATGTTTGGATGATCGCGAAAGACATAGAATACAGCATCTATTTGAATGGCCGGAAAAGCCACAGAATATCTGTTTGGATGGCCAGTATCTGTTTGGATGGCCCGGAAAGCCACAGTATGTAGTATCTGTTTGGATGACCGGGAAAGCCACAGAATACATTACTTCTTTGGATGGCAGGGAAATCCACAGAATTGAATTTAAACCGGAACCAGATGGCGATGACAAAAACGGGTAACATTCCATTATACCAGTAATCTATAACATCTCGGATGGGATTTCGGATCTACGGATTGATCTTGGCCGTACTCTGCGTATACACGGAAAGAGTCGAGGGCGTCGTAGAAGATCAAACATGGGAGTGCTACATACGACCCCTCCTTCATTACCACTGCTCTATTCAACACCAGATGAATGCCTGCTTCAGCATTTGCTAAATGATTAATTTTGCATGTAAGAAGTACGCGTTACGAATGATGAAAGTACAAAATAGTCAAATTCCGAATCTCTCTTCATCACTCTCTAACACTAAAGGGATGAAACATATTTGTTTTAGTATTCTCTATCTCCCATTAAAATCTGTTCATAGTTTCGAAGATTTCTTAATCAAATTAGATGTAAAATATATGAGGCATATGATCTTGTTAAATATATATGAATACTTGATAATTTATATGCTAACTAAATAAGAACAATGTTTGTCTGAACAAAACAAACCGATTTGTCTAACTCTAAATTAAAAGTACTGGTTTAGAAAAATAAGGCACATGAGCGTATCAAATGTATATGGATATGTGATATTAACGTCTTTAACTGAATTTAAACACTGAATTTCTGTATAAAACAAACCAATTTATACATATCTTAATACACTGACAAAACCTTTTTAACATAGGTGAAAGTGTCTTTGATTTTGGTCATCTTGTCTGTCTGTCTATCCGTTCAGAAAAAAAAAATCAACAAAATATGTTCGGTGTTTTTTTTTTCAATAAAAATCAAAATAGTAATTACACCTACGTTATATAAAGAAATCACGTGATGTGTTGCAAGATAAAATATGTCATCCATTTTGTGTCAAGCTCTTGATTTTTAAAGATCCTTTAAATTTATATTTAACATCTTATCCGTCCTAAAACCCCTATATTTTTTGCGTATTATCTGTGTATCTGAATGACGTGCCTACTCAATTACAATATTTTTGTGTTTAAATGATCATCAAATTTTGATTAGTTCAACAACTAAGCCTACTTTTATTGGATGCAGAATGTAAGCAAATTAATTGTAAGATGAGCTGTATAGAAGTTGCTGTTTTTTCACGCAATATTATTTGGTTCTGAAGAAGACTAGAATATAAGTGATATGAATGAACTATTCATTGATTTTACATACGATTTACATTTTGATATCGTCAGTTGAATAAAGTTTGAATGAAGCTTTAAGCATGAAGTTAGAATGTACTTTTATTTCCTTGGTTTTAATTTTCCAAGTAAAATAAATTATTGTAATTCTGTGATAATTAAAAAAATATCACCGCTCAATGTTTCGTATATTAGATATGTTTAAATAAAATTACAGTTGGAAAGTGTTTTATAATGAATTCTTTGTGCTGGATTGATCTTTATTGTTAAATGGTTTTACAAAATATGACACATAGTACCGAATTAAACATATATAAATACTTTATACGTGTGTTCTTTAACTGAATTAGAACAATTCTAACAATGTATTCAACAATGTATGACAAAATTGATGACAATGTATGACAAAAATGATGACAATGTATGACAAAAATGAGTAACAATGCATTCAATGTATTGGTGTAAAATATATGACAGAGATGGCCTTGTTATAAATATAGGAAATTTAAAATAAAAACTGACTTATCCCAAAATAAATTGTAAAACATTACAGCTAATGAAACTCATGAATCATCTATTTTGTACCTCTTAATTTATATTCATGAGAATGTTTCAATTTTCTTCTGTTATTTAGCAAAATGTTACATTGTGAAAACGGTTAATTAATGTTAGGTTTAGTTAATTATTGCTG